>WTXG01000429.1:0-23869 GCA_022496185.1 Multifurca ochricompacta | reverse complement strand
CCTATAGCTAAAATGTATAAAAACCTTAGTAGTTTGTTCAGAATCAAGCATCCAGTTTTGATCCCTTCTATCCACTTGTCTGCTTCGACTCAGTTCTCACAAAAGCGAACTTAAAAATCGCTTTTACTCTTATTCGCGCTCGCTCTGCTCTTAGGTCGATCTTTGTGCTATCGCCAACTGTACCGGCAAATTCAGCTCGCCGTACCGGACTAACACCGGTACCCCCTATCTATAGTCTATTCCCTCCAGGTTATGGGCCCTGGAGTTGCAAATTAAAACCAAGAAACTAGCCGAATTTCTAAAGCACGTATCCCTAATCTACCCGTTATCGACTTATCACTTTCGCCGATATGAGCATCGATTTACGCACCAACGTCGTCAAGTTAGCCGTGGATGGCTCGAACTGGGTCACGTACCGAGACAAGATGCTTTGGACATTCGACGCAAATCAATGGGACGAACATCTTACCCATACCAATGTTCCCGCTTCCTACACTCAAGCTGGCGTCGTCAATGGCATGACTCCGGAGCGCCGCTGGAGAGTAGAAGAATCCGCCTTCAAGCAACTGATTGCAGTTACAGTTCCCGACCACGTATTCAACCGAGTCAAAGTCAATACAACTGCCATGGAGGTATGGGATGCTGTGAAGAAGATTTACCAGACGCGATCAGAGTTGGTACTGATCGAGATGAGCAACAAGCTGAAGAACGCGACGTACGACGAAACCGAGGACATTCGCACGCACTTCACTAGGATGCACTCTATGCGGGAAGATCTATCAGCCAACGGGAAGACTCTCAGTGATCAAGAATACTATGCCATTCTCATCAATTCCCTCCCCGCTTCATATGAAAACACTAAAAACGCCATCAGTTCAATAGGGCATTTCACCACTGCCGCTATCACCCCGGATGGCGTCATCGGCCTGGCAACCGATGAGTACGATCGACGCGTTATCAAGAACGGCAAGGGCAAGTCTGGCCCAGAAGAAGCGCTCGCAGCAAACGCGTCGAAGAAGAAGGACAAGCGCAATATCGAATGTTTCTATTGCAAGAAGAAAGGGCACTACAAGTCTGAGTGCCGGATGTTAGCAGGCAGCAACCAGTTGCAGTTGCAGGCGCCAGGACAAGCTAACAACTCCAGAGGGCGCAACAACCACAAGGCTGTGGAGAGCGCAAGTTTATCCAATGCGGACATTGAAGCATGGGCCGCCATTGAAGAAATCGATGACACCGATTTTACGCCGCAATCGGCTTACAACGCCGAAAGTCAAGTCAAACGCTCAGAAGTTGAGGTCGAGTTATACGACTCAGGAGCATCAAGACACATGTCTCCCTATCGAGGGAAATTCACCAATTATCGCACCATTACCCCGCGTCCTATCTTAGCAGCTAACAATCGTATTTTCTATGCGATAGGCGCCGGCGATCTGCAGATCGAAGTTCCAAACGGCAGCGTCACTACGCCGGTTCTCCTTCGCGACGCACTACACACGCCAGAAATGGCATTCACCATTATCTCGATCGCCCGGATCGCCGCTGCCGGCTCTTCAGTCTCTTTTACCAAGGACGCATGCAAAATCACGAACAAGTCGGGCAAAGTCATCGGCACCATCCCGACAAGCACCAACGGCCTGTACAAGGTCGAACACGCTTCTTCCGCCATTTTCTCTACTGTTGCTGCAAGTGCAGCAGAACAAGTCGACATTCACGCTATGCACCGGCGTCTTGGACACATCTCGGCAGACTCCATCCGAGGCCTCATCCGCAGCAACGCGATCGAAGGCGTCAAACTCATCGACGACGGATCTCCGATTATCTGTGATTCATGCGAGTACGCAAAAATGACTCGCAAGGCAATCAGGAGCGAGCGAGTTGCTCCTCCTGCGAAGAACTTTGGAGCAGAGGTCCACTCCGACGTCTGGGGACCCTCACCTATAGCCAGCCTTGGAGGAAGGAGATATTATGTGACTTTTACAGATGATCACACTCGCTTCACGCGAATCAACGTCCTGCGCACCAAGGACGAAACTCTTTCAGCTTATCGCGCCTTTGCAGCTTGGGCGCAGACACAACATGGAGCAACCATCAAGGCTCTCAGATCTGATCGCGGTGGCGAATTCACCGGATCAGAATTCACCAAACTCTTGCAACAACAAGGCACAGAACGACGTCTCACAACCCACGACACCCCGCAGCACAACGGAGTCGCAGAATCTCTGAACCGCAGACTCCTCGAGCGCGTGCGGGCTTTCCTTCATCACTCTGGCCTGCCCAAGTATCTTTGGGGCGAGGCACTCTTTCACGCGGTTTGGCTTAAAAACCGCACCTCCACTAGGGCTCTTGGGACGACAACTCCTTTCGAGAAACTCTACGGCAGCAAGCCAAATTTATCAAACGTTCCAGAATGGGGACAACGCGTTTGGGTCCACTCCGATGCAGGCTCAAAACTAGACGCACGCGGCATCGAAGCACACTGGGTCGGATACGATGCTGATAGCACTCATGCCCACAGAATTTATTGGCCACACAAGAATTCCGTCTCGGTTGAGCGGAATGTCAAGTTTGTAGACCCTAACGTTACGGTCTACAGCAAAGCGCCGCGCTTTATTGCATCACAGCAAGTACAAGCCCCGGCACCACCACCTCCTGCTCCAGCACCACCCCCAACGCCATCTACGCCATTGTCCAGAACCACCACGCGAACCTCCACACCTTCCCCGCCAGGAGGAATGCCTTCCGAAAAGGCACCTCTTCTACCCACCACTTCCCCTCAAGGCCCGCAACCACCATACGCTACAGAAAGCGGCGAAGAAGAGATGCCTGATGAAGAGGCACAAGATTACTATACACCCTCCCCGACTCCGGCGCCGCCATCGAGGGACAAAGGCAAGAGCAAAGAACCAGCACCCGAACCAACGCGCAGGTCAACGCGCACCTCAAAACCCTCATACTACATCACTCGAAAACTTAGAGGCGAAGCATCGCCTTACGAAGAACAAGAGGATCCAAGTACTGGCAGTGAACGGGCACGCCGGTACTACCATCCCGACTGGCCCAGATACAGCGCTTCTAGCGCCATAACCCTGAATTCGCTTACTCCGCAGATTGCGAAGACGCTATGGAGGCCGCCATCAACGATATAGAAGGCGACCCGAAGACACTCTCAGACGCGCAATCCCGGCAAGATTGGCCGAAATGGCAGGAAGCCATGGATCGCGAGATCAACACACTCGAGAAGGCCGGAACTTGGTCTACAGTCCCGCGCCCCGCTGGCAAGAACATCGTTGGCAGCAAATGGGTTTTCCGCATCAAGCGGAAATCAGACGGCACCATCGAAAAGTACAAGGCGCGACTCGTAGCTCGCGGATTCACCCAGAGGTTTGGGGTGGATTATTTCGACACCTTTTCCCCCGTCGCCAGGCTAGCAAGCTTTCGCACTATCCTCGCCTTGGCCGCCCGGCACGACTGGGAGATCGACAGCTTCGACTTCAACGGGGCATATCTAAATGGCGAGCTCGACGACAACGAAGATATTTACATGCAGTCACCCCCGGGTTACGACACTCAAGGGGAGTCAGTCAAGCATTTACACAAATCCCTATACGGCCTCAAACAAGCCGGACGCAAGTGGTACGACACGCTATACCGCGCTCTCAACGATCTCGGCTTCCGCGTCAATGAAGCCGACCCCGGAGTGTTTTCCACTCGCAGCAGAGGACACCTGACCATCCTAGCAATCCACGTTGACGATTGCATTATCACAGGCAGCTGCGAAGCGTTTATCACGGAATACAAGCAGAAGCTCAACAACCGTTATTCCCTCACGGACCTTGGTCCAGTCCACTGGCTCTTGGGCATCAAGATCTCACGCGACCGCAACGCGCGAACTATTTCACTCTCCCAGACAGCCTACATCGACACCATTCTCGCCAGGTTCGCACTCAGCGATTCAAAACCGTACGCAACCCCCATCGTCTCAGGGGCATACTACAACAAGTCCGACGCGCCGAGCGACGCTACTGAAGCGGCGCATATGAAGAAAACACCTTACCGCGAGGCTATTGGCAGCCTCATGTACGCCTCTGTCGCCACACGACCCGACATCACCTTCGCCGTATCAACACTATCGCAATTCCTTGAAAACCCTGGCGAAATTCACTGGCAAGCAGTGAAGCGAATCTTTCGTTACCTCAACGGTACCAAGTCATACAAACTCACTTACGGTAATCAAGCGCACGATCTTATTGGATACACGGACGCAGATGGAGCGTCACAAGAACACCGCCACGCAATATCCGGCTTCGCCTTCCTCATCGACGGCGGAGCAGTCTCTTGGGCTTCGCGAAAGCAAGAGCTAATTACCCTTTCTACCGCAGAAGCAGAATATGTGGCCGCAACTCATGCAGCCAAGGAGTGCATTTGGATGCGACGCCTTCTCAAGTCCCTATTCGATATTACCCTTACTCCGACACCTCTACTATGCGACAATCAAGCCGCAATCCGACTTGCAGAAGACGATAACTACCATGCGCGCACCAAACACATCGACATTCGATTCCATTTTATTCGCCAAACGATTACCGATAAACAAATTCAACTCGAGTACTGTCCCACAGAAGACATGACCGCGGACATCCTTACGAAGGCGCTTCCCAAGTACAAGGTCGCCACTCACATTCAAAACCTTGGGATTTGTCGCGCTTGAAGGGGAGTGCTGTATTGCGCATTCCGGACAGACCGGCCCGGCCAGAGGAGAAGGATCTTAGGAGTGTCAAGATCGCACTCGGATACAAGATTATCGCCGCGTTCATTCGCGGCAACTCAAGATGCTTCGGATATTTTGGTTTCACGTTCGGAAGAGTAAACTCATTTTATATCTCCATTATCATCTTATTTCGTTTCGATTTTATGCAAGCGCGACTAAAACCATTACAGTTGTACATTACAGTTCCGCTCCTTTCGCGCGCCCCTTTGTCTTGCATTCTTTGCCTTGCATTTCATTCTGATTGACTTGTAGTTTACATTGTATGCCTCTCTGGCCAGATCTTTGGCCTCTAGTTTCGACTTTACTGTCTTATGTCTCCTATATTTACTCCTATAGCTAAAATGTATAAAAACCTTAGTAGTTTGTTCAGAATCAAGCATCCAGTTTTGATCCCTTCTATCCACTTGTCTGCTTCGACTCAGTTCTCACAAAAGCGAACTTAAAAATCGCTTTTACTCTTATTCGCGCTCGCTCTGCTCTTAGGTCGATCTTTGTGCTATCGCCAACTGTACCGGCAAATTCAGCTCGCCGTACCGGACTAACACCGGTACCCCCTATCTATAGTCTATTCCCTCCAAGTTGTTGGGCATACCACAGAGGCAAATGTCACACATTAAGTAATGACAGGGACCTGTGTCACCCACTGTGGTTTTGCAACCACGATGACGGTGTCTGAAACCCGAAGAAACTGCAGCCCCAAGAGGACAAGATCCAAAGGATTGAGTCACACAGGGAGGCAGTATATCATTAGCACTTGTGTATCGAACTCGTGTAGACAGTTACTCACCTGCAGCCCCAAGAGGACAAGATGGGGGCTACAGGCTGTTACAGAGGGTCTTATATACATTTCTCAGTGTAATGAAGTAAGCAATGAGTGTAAGCAAGAATCAGCAAGTATCAGTCAGCTGTATTGCTGACTGAGCCTTATCTTTGTGATTTGTAAGCTGCTTTACTCTGCTGACTGATCATGCTCCACAGTGTGATGTCATAATGACGTCACTGTGGAGTAGATAACTGATATGTAGTCTAGCCCTTAGGTCTGGAACACATCTATCTACTGATACATGTGATTCTGTGCTAAAATTGGCCATGGCCCAACCTGGGCCCTTTATCTAGAGCTCCACTTACCTAGAACCTTCTAGGCTGGACTCCTCTTATCTTGATAACAGCTCCACTTGGTCTAGAACTGTTCTGGACTGTGGGGCTGTGCCTATTGTGGTAGACACAATAGAGAGTTGACTTGTTATTGTTGAGTGGCTCCTGTGCTGACTAAGCAGCATGTGACTATTACATGTGACTCGGTCACATGATCCATGTCACGAGTACATTCCCATGATCACGTGTTGAGATTGCTGGGTAATCTTCCCACAGTCATGTGATCTTCAAGGGAGAAAAATAAGGAAAAATAAAATAGAGCCGTGACAAGGAAGCTTGTGTATGAAATTCAATCTTCTTCTGGATTAATTCAGTTATGGCCAGGGCCCATAACCTAATGAACACAGCCTGAGGTTAGATAATCCAAACTACCTAGAATGGTAGTTATAATTCAGTTGTGATGGTCAGAACTGTATATTAATTAGTCTTTACCTAGAATGGTA
Source organism: Multifurca ochricompacta (assembly GCA_022496185.1). Lineage (NCBI taxonomy): Eukaryota > Fungi > Basidiomycota > Agaricomycetes > Russulales > Russulaceae > Multifurca > Multifurca ochricompacta. The sequence continues at coordinate 17,503 of WTXG01000429.1, read as the reverse complement.
GTTATAACTAGTGCGCATTAGCTACATAGGTAAAGATAAGATAACAGAATACTCACTTCAGTTGTGATGGTCAGAACTAGAGATCAGCAAGGGTTTTCATACCTGTGTGGGTAAGTGCCATGGGTTTTGATGGGTATGGGTATGGGTATACAACTCCCAACCCACCAGAAACCCATACCTGCACAGTGGGTTTGGCAGGTATAAGTGGCCATCAGTCATTGACAAGATCAGCAGAAATTTAATGATAAAATACATTTGTAGCAAACAAATGACTATATTTTATTTGATGTATGCTACAGGGTTTTTGTAAATATGTTCTAGTGTTATCCTATGAAATATCAAAGCAGATCAATGGTGCAATGTAAAATAAAAGTGTTATCAGTGATCCACTCTCTTGAAAATCATGATGCAACTGTTTTATTAACGCGCAATCAATTCTGCCGGTCTGGCACTATCTAAAATACACTCTAGACTACTTTAGACTATTCTATAATCTAATTATCAAATTAGTTTACTGAAACAAGGCCTGTGTGTATCTACAGGCTGCATAGAGCAGCGACTACATTGCATTGCATGGACCAGCATATTGGTCTGATCTCCTTCCTATTAAGGAAGGTTGACTTAACAATCATGGCTGCGATTTTCCATTGGTCTGACAAGATTGTGATCACGCATAGATAACACAACAGAAATGCATTCACAAATTAATTAGATCCATAGAATATACATCTAAGATCTGACATATGATCAAATCACATCATTAAATGAGATAACAAGATAACATGTTCATTTAATCTAGTAGCTGATATAGTACATCTAAAGTACAAGCCTGTGCCATGCCTGTTCCACAAAATGAAATAAAATAATAATGTAAATAAAGAATAAACTTAATCTTCTGAACATAAATCAGCAATTATTGAGGGATCCTGAGTAGCTACAGATGAACGCGTTGTATCCAAGTGCGTATCTCCTTGACTGGGATGGACCGGGCCGAGTGTCCAAAATGCGCAATGCAAGTAAAGAACTTGCACGTGTTTCATTTTATGGGTAACCTGGGTATCAAAACAAATATCCAGGGGTTACCCCTGCCAATCACTATGCATTTGTCAATTATTTTTGCATTCTGTGTGGTTATCTGACAGGCTTTTCATTCAATGTTCTATTACATCCTATCTAATCATCTCTGTATATTGGGGTGGATTTTAGTTGTGCTTGTATAAAATTGAGACCAGCATAATAAAATAAAAATGGAATAATGAATTATCTTAATCTTCTGAGCATAAAACAAGAGTCATTGAGGGATCTTAAGCAGCCATAAATGAACATGTTGTGTATCTCCTTGGTCCAGGATGGCCCAGGCCGGATATCCGAAATGCGCGATGCAAGTAAAGAACTTGCACACATTTAACACAGGCAACCCGCAGGTGACCCACAGGTAACCCATGGGTTACCTGTACCCATAGCAACAGGTACAGGTATGGGTACGGGTACCAATGAAGATACCCGGGGGTTACCCCTGCTATTCACTACCCACTCACAAAACTGAGTCAATGAGTCCCCAATTTGAAATGGGCATAGCTCCACAGGTTTTGATCAGACTTACATAATGTTTGTTGCATTACATAACCCTTATCTTGTACCTTTTATGGTCTACCAAGACTTTGTTTATATTTGTTTTGGCTGATGTGATATTCAACAAACAGTGCAAAAGTGCAAAACATTGACTCAGTTTTGTGAGGCACTGTATGTATTTTAGATAATGCCAGACTGGCGGAAAGGATTGCATGTTGGTAAATAAGTGGAGGGAATAGACTATAGATAGGGGGTACCAGTGTTAGTCCGGTACAGTTGGCAATAGCACAAAGATCGACCTAAGAGCAGAGCGAGCACAAATAAGAGTAAAAGCGATTTTTAAGTTTGCTTTTGTGAGAACTGAGTCAAAGCAGACAAGTGGATAGAAGGGATCAAAACTAGATGATTGATTCAAGACAAACTACTGAGGCTTTTATACATTTTAACTATAGGAGTCAATATAGGAGAGATAACACAATAAAGTTGAAACTGGAGGCCAAAGATCTGGCCAGAGAATCATACATTGTAAACTACAAGTCAATCAGAATGAAGTGCGAAGCAGAGAATGCAAGACAAAGGGCATGCAAAAAGAGCGGAACTGTAATGTACAACTGTAATGGTTTTAGTCACACTTGCATAAAATCAAAACAAAATAAGATGATAATGGAGATAAGAAATGTGTTTACTCTTCCGAACATAAAACCATAATTTTGAAGTAATCTTGAGTAGCCACAAATGAATGTGGCGATAATCTTGTGTCCAAGTGCGATCTTGACACTCCTAAGATCCTTCTCCTCTGGCCAGGCCAGTCTGTCCAGAATCTGCAATGCAGCAATAAGATGTGTCAGGGCACTCAGGAGAGTGGGCCACTGATAACTAATTAGATTTACATCGCATGCTCAATCAGCTTTGGTATTTCATAGAGTAGTACTAGGACATATTTAAAGACACCCTGTAGCATGCTGCAGACCCCATCTTGTCCTCTTGGGGCTGTAGGTGCACTTTATCACTTTATCTTTGTATTTACTTAGGCCCAACTAATCTTGTCCTCTTGGGGCTGTAGGCTCTTAGAAAAGTTCAATATAGGTCTATTCTTGCTGCATAAGCAAGGCAGAGTCCTCTGACTGCTTCAAGCCTTACATGTGCATTAATCTCTGCATTCTGGGCAGCTTTCTGACTAGGATATTTTCACCTCTAAGTTTTACCATGATCTCTACATCTTATCTAATATACATAGCAAGCGCAGGATAGAAGCACCCATTACATTAGGACAAGATTAGTTGGGCCTAAGTAAATACAAAGATAAAGTGATAAAGCACACCTACAGCCCCAAGAGGACAAGATGGGGTCTGCAGTGTGCTACAGGGTGTCTTTAAATATGTCCTAGTACTACTCTATGAAATACCAAAGCCAATTGAGCATGCAATGTAAATCTAATTAGTTATCAGTGGCCCACTCTCCTGAGTGCCCTGACACATCTTATTTACCAACATGCAATCCTTTCTGCCAGTCTGGCATTATCTAAAATACATACTAGACTACTTTAGATCACTCTATAATCAAATCATCAAATTGTATTACTCAAACAAAGGCTGCATGTATCTATCAGTGTCCATTGCTGCATAGGGCAGCAACTACTTTGCATTGTGTGGACTGGGTCAGATTGGTCTGAACTCCTCCTTATCTTATCTAAGTTAAAGAAGGTCAACTCTGCAAGACACGCAATCATGTGATGCCCTCAGGATGGTTTTCAATCGGTCCAGGATTAGTGATGTGCCTGGCCTGGCTCAGAGAAACTAAAAGCCAAAGCCGCTGGCTCAGGCCACGGCTTTCAACAGTACATACAAGTGCAATAGCAATCGTCAAAATAAGTAGAAATCTGATCACAAAGTGGTTGATTTGGGTCACGTGATCATGTTTATCACGGCATTTCAAACTTTTTCTTCGATATAGCTTTGCAATACGTAACACACTAAGTCAGATTTGGATTAGCTGCTAGTTATATGTCATAAAATTCTCTCTGCCAAAAGCCGCGGCTTGGGCCAAGCCGGGCCAGGGCCAAGCCGTCTGTGGCAGCTTTGGCTCGGCCCAGACTTCAGGAAAGCCAGAGCCGCCTCAGGCCGAGCCAAAGCCGCGGCTTTTGGGCCAAGCTGGGCCGGAACATCACTATCCAGGATGCCAAAATATGCATCCAGGACAGTATCAAAGTATTCACAGGAAGGTGAAACACAGTCTGCATGCTACTGCACAACACACAACTCACTTGTTAGTACCACACACTTAGCAATTGATCTGACCTGGCCATATTGATCCATTTCCGACACACCCCCCTCCTGGGCTGCAGAACGTCACGTCCTTTAATGGCAGGCATAAGACCTACACTCATACAAGTATTTACACGGATACGCGTGCCTGTCCCAATGGTTGTGTTGCAAGCTCCAACTATTCCTAGGTCTCGCTCAGAAGTATTATGTTTCCCGAAAGGTTCTGGGGGAGCCCACTCTTACCAAAACTGATCAATATTTTCAGGTAGCACTACGAGCTCGGAAGCCGAGGCGCGGTTCACATAGTCGGTGCTTTGAGTGTGGAAGGGAACTCTCTCTTCCAATGTGCGAAACGGTACAGTACGTGCCAGGGTGCAGTGGACACTGTAAGCACATTTTTTCCCCTGGGGATACAGGTCATACAAAGATATGAACAAAGCACGACAAATTGCCTTCTTTGCAGACTCCAAATGAGTATGTGCGTCAATGATGAACCTACATATAGCCCCGCCTGTTGCCGCCTGTTACCGCCTGTTACCGAGGCCACAACTCGCCCATGCACCAATCAAGCTCAACTAGTTCCCCATCCCTTCGGCTGCAAACCCAAGAACGTCAGATCCCCGGTGAGGAAATGTGTTGCACACTCAGTAGACAGAGACAGTGACGCACCTTGACTTCCTCCCCGAGCTCGCGTACGAACAGCGCCGGTCGATCGGCGGTACGCGCGCCCTCCTCACCCGCGTCCCACGTGTAGCTCGCGCCAATCGCCAGACGCGAGCCATCTGCTGAGAACGCCAACGTGGATACGGATGAGTTGTAGCGCGGGAACTGGCGAAGCCGCTTTTTGACTTTGTTGTCGCAGATGGAGACGGTGGCGTCGGAACCACCGGACGCGAAGGTGTTATAGGTAGGGTGGAAAGCGAGCGCGTTGACCGGCCAGACGTGGTCCACCTCGTCGATCGTCTGACGGTGGCACTTGAAGGGGTACTTTTTTTCTTGAACGGCTGACGAGGGGTCGAAGTACTCTACGGCGATGCGACCCTCGACGGAGGCTGTCGCGTATCCTTTGGAGTAATGAGGACGCCCGAGTCTGAGTAAGAAAGTGTGACAATTAGAGAAGGGGCATACCTTGGCCGTCGGACATGCATGCGAGGGCACGGGTGAGGAATTTAAGGGAGCTCTCACGCGTCTGCCCGGGTGTTTCCATCTTGCGAACGTCGAAGATGTGGAAGAGAGACGGCTTGCGAGAGCGACAACGAGGCGGTGGCCAACAGTGTCCATAAAGTAGATCCGCTCAGGAAGTTGGTGGGACGACTGCTGGGTAGTGGCGGCCCGGGGGTCCCAGAAACGGATTGAGCGATCCCAGGAGCCAGTGATGATGGCTTCTATCATAGAAGGACAAATGTTAAATACGGCGGAAGAAGTGGAACGAATATGGACGAACTAGCTTCGCCCGAGTAGCAGACGCTTGATATAGCATTGTCATGTTGGCCGAGAGCATGTATCTTTTCAGATTCGAGTTCCAGCCTGTTTGTAGTCAGTACAAGAAACGACAATTATGATTCGGGGCTGCTTACTCTCTAAGTGATGCATCGAGTCCTTCACTGTAGGCGTGTGACGCGTCTGAAAAGGCAGTCGAAAGGACAACGGCACGATGATCGAACTTTGTCTTCTCCTCGTTAGCTGCGATGTCGTACAGTCTGACTGTCTGAATAACGATGGTAGAGACGCTTAGAGAAGAATGACCAAGGGGGAAAAGAGTAATCAGGCAAAGAGGACACACCGAGTCCCATGCGGAGGCTAACAAGAAATTCGAGCTAGCAAGGTGAGAATTGCAAACTCGAAATACTATCAAAAGGTGCGCCTTTTAGTTCAAGTTGAGAATCTGAGATTAATTATTGAGCCACGAAAATAAAGTAGTACTGTTCGGGTTACCAGTCATGTCCGCCATGGTCGTGCTCGTCTTGACTGTGATCAATGGTCAATGTTAATGTCGATGCCGCCAACGACGTTAAACCCTCACTTGAGCATGGTGTTATATTATGTAATATGTCAGCTGACTCCTCTTCCATGCTTCGAGTGTAGCTCACCCAACTCTCCCCCACCGCTGACATCCCTAAAGCGGTAACATTGTCACACGACTGTGATTTGTAATACTATTTGTTTTAAAAAGGGAGTTATTGTTAAATATTTATTTTAAAAGGGAAAGTTATCGTTGATCAACAAAACATCATTACAAATCAAAGTCATGTGACATATAGACACGTTTTCAACCTAATAAGCTCACCCAACTCTCCCCCACCACTGACATCCCTAAAGTGGTAATATTGTCACACAACATCCTTAAAGTGGCAATCTTGTCACACGACTGTGATTTGTAATATTATTTCTTTTTAAAAAGGAAGTTATCATTAATATTTTAAAAAGGAAAGTTATCGTTGATCAACAAAAAATCATTACAAATCAGTCATGTGACATGTACTCAACGTTTTCGAATGCATTCATCTCCAAGTACACAGAGCATTCAGTCCTTCAAGAAATTCTCCAATAATCTTGATATTCTCACTTATGGCCTCTTCACAAGTCTTGTGCAGTAAGTGTAAAAGTACAAGATTATTACATCATCATGCCTTGGAACATTTTTTTGTAGCAGAAGGAGTGTTATTGTTGCATAGGAGGAGGGAGGACATTAAGCATTTTCACTATTAGATTTTTTTTAAATTGATTTTATTTGCGCTTCAAGACCATGCCCAAATCGCGCGGCTACTACCAGTACACAGTAATTACTGGGTGAACAATGGAATAGTGGGAGACCACAGTATTAAACCTCTTGGTAGAGGGAAAGTAGGGGGCAAGGAGTGTGTGGGTTAAAGGAAGGGTGGTGGGGAAGTGGGAGTGTAGAGAAGAGAAGTCGAGGTGCACTTACCAGAGTCACCCAACTTCACCAACTCAGACTTAATCTAGCTCACGAGGTCATTCCAAAGAAAAGGGCCCAGTGAAGACCCACATGTCCTGGACAAATGTGAGCAAGTCCTTGACGAAAGGCTTGCAAGTGAAATGGATGTGCCAGGGGGTCCAGGGCATTGCAGGGGAGGAACTGAAGGTCAGCACAGCACGCGGCATAGAGAGGGCATTCCAGGAGGATGTGGGGGAAGGTAGTGAGTGACGCCATCGTAAGTACACTGACAAGCAGAGAGTGGTTTGGTGGAGTGAAAATGCTCCATGTGCTTGGAGATGAAGGCGTGGCTGTGTGGCTAGTACTCGAAGACGTTGGACGTTGAGTACATGTCACATGACTGATTTGTAATGATTTTTTGTTGATCAACGATAACTTTCCTTTTTAAAATATTTAATGATAACTTCCTTTTTAAAAAGAAATAATATTACAAATCACAGTCGTGTGACAAGATTGCCACTTTAAGGATGTTGTGTGACAATATTACCACTTTAGGGATGTCAGCGGTGGGGGAGAGTAAGGTGACTTAGCGTCCGAACGCTTTACAAGTATATAAAGGTACATACACTCAATGCTTTAGAGAGAGAATATAGAGTTGAGCAGGGTAGCGCAAGCAAGAGTTTTAGAGTTATGAAGCAATGAACAGGGACATTTCTCAAATTCTTGGGGCTATTCCACAGCCTTTTTATGTACAGTAGTAACTAATCTGAAACTCATAAAGACAAAAGGCATTGCATTTGCCTTCGCATACAGGTCATGACAGAAACAAGACCAAAACATGCCCCCAAAGGGGGCATCCAAAAATTATATTTGGGCTCGCACAAGGCAATCCTCAAAGCCAAGTGGTCTGCCATGGTTGTAGTAGAACAGCCAGTGAGCCAGCAATCTAGTATTCTCTCTCTCTTTCTCTTTGTGTGTCAAAGAACTTTGACAATGTCAAGGACAAGGTCAAATGGAACCAGCAGGCACATATTCGCAAGTTCCAAAGTACAACATACCTTCTTTGAAGTCAAAGTTATCTCAGGTCTCCCTCCTCTTGGCGGATTTTGGTCTGCCATACTCGGCTTCGGGGATCACCTTGTTGCGAGCCCAAAGAGAATTTTGGGCACCCCCTTTGGGGGCATGTTTCAGCCTTGTTTCTGTCATGATTATTTGTGATGATTTACTTACAATTACGTTTCTGTCTCACCTTTTTTTGTTACTAAGGGTCTTACCACCATTCTAGAGTGTTCGTATGTCAAAGCAAATGCGCCTTCATGAGTTTTAGATTAGTTATTACTGTCTTGATTGCTCATGTAAATTGTCTGGTATTAAACTACATAAAAGGGGCTGTAGAATAGCCCCAAGAAATTATCCTGTTCAAGAAACGTCCCCGTCTGTCGCTTCATCACCCTAAAACTCTCGCTCTTGCCACCTCGCTCGACTTTATATTCTCTCTACCTCTCTCATCTCTCCCCTGCTTCTCTCCTTTCAGGAACAAGCTTTGCCTTGCACTCACCACAGATTGGATCCATACAGGGTGAAGCCACGCGAGGGGAGATGAAAGAGGATGAAACCAAGCAAGAAGGACGGAAACCGGATGTAAGGGAATGAATGGGCACAAGTCAATAACTAACTGTAAGATGGTAAGTATCCGAGTCTTTCGGAAACTAAAAGTCAAATTAATGTCAGAAATGTTATGTTATTGAGAGGACTAGTAATGGAAGAGAGAGAGCAAACAGGTCGAGCCAGAAGTGGTGACAGCTAGAAGTTTCCAGTCCAACGCCCGAACCAGAAGCTTAATTAAATGAGATTGGACAGTAGATCGTTCTACCACAAGATTGTAGTTGCATAGAAGAAGCGGAGACAACAGGTGCTAGCTTGGAATCCAATCGAACTCTGATTAGGTAAAACCGTTTGTTCTTATAAGGAAATAAAATATGCGAGAGGGATACGCTGTTATTCCTTTGGGCTTGATAGATTCCCTCCCATGGGGGTCGGACAAAAATATAGCTCTGCCAGTGCAACGGAGTCTTTGTGGCCTCAGGTTGAGTTTCTTGTTCAATTATGGAAATATTTCACGTTTGTGAACTGACGTATTATCGAGCTATGGGATCCATTACCCGGAGCCGAGAAAGCGACCCAGAGTTCCATTCCTGCTATTACTATTTGGAGATATCGACATCCGTTTGTCCATTTACCGGCAGTTTTGTCTGGTGTGCCTTTGCTAGGCCAGTCACTCTATGGTGTCCCGGATCAACCCATATGGTATCACTCACTTCATGGTTCGATTAAAATCGAATGAATATGAGCTATGGACACCATCATCACCTTTTGCGGTTCTAATGGGAGAAGACCGTCTCATGGGCGGCTGTTTCCATGACATAAAATGCCTCAAAATATGGGTAGCCTTCACGAGCCTTCTGAGGCTTTTGATCCCCTCGTTTAACAGCTCTCCTGTCATACATGCTCCAGTTTCTCTACTTTTTTGCACTCCTCCCTGTTATCTCGGAGAGGGCTTTCGCTGCCCTTGGTCCCGTGACAGACCTTCCAATCGCTATCAGCGAAATATCCCCAGATGGGTTTCTACGCTCGTAAGTCATTCATCTTCTGTGCTTATGAAACAAACACCAAGGTAGCACCCTGTCTGTAGTGCCGTCCTCGTTGATGGTGTCTTCCCTGGTCCATTGATCAAGGCAAACAAGGTAAACATGCCAAAGCTCATTCTTGTTGCTGCTAATTTTTGACGCCGCTCTCGTCAGCGCGATGATTTTGCAATCAACGTCTTTAATCAGTTGACAGATAACTCCATGGACCTGGTGACTTCTATTGTGGGGAATCACATTATCTTTTCGGCTCGCGTGAAAAGCTAAATGTTTATATTCTGCAGCATTGGCACGGTATCTTTCAGAGGACTACCAACTACGCCGACGGTTCTCCCTTCGTTACTCAGTGCCCAATTGTACCGAACGAGAGTTTTCTCTATAAATTCAATGGGGAAGGGCAAACGGTATTGTATCGTACTCTAATCTCAAGATATCTGCTAACTACTTTTACTACTATTTTAGGGCACATACTGGTACCATAGCCATCTCCAGGCTCAATATTGTGATGGTTTGCGTGGACCTTTGGTCATTTATGATCCGAATGACCCCCACGCGGGTCTGTATGACGTTGACGACGGTGAGATGAATACCAAATTCTAAATGAGTTCTCGTTAGACCTCTTACTTTCAGATGACACTGTTATTACCCTTGCTGATTGGTACCACTTCGTCTCGACTCAGGCGCCATTGGTTCCGTAAGTGTTTTACCCCTTGGTAGTTTGCCAAAGCTGAGAATCTTGAAGAGAACCCAACTCTACTCTGATTAACGGCCAAGGTCGTTATCCTGGCGGCCCTCCCGTTCCCCTTGCTGTCGTGAATGTTGCATCCGGCTTGCGGTTAGTCTTCCGCTTGTCTATAAAAGTTGAACCAAAAGCTAACGCGTCGTGCCATAACAGCTACCGACTCCGCCTTGTATCCATCTCTTGCGATCCCAATTTCACTTTCTCGATTGATGGCCATCAACTGACCATCATCGAGGTCGATGGTGACAACGTTCAGCCTCTGGTCGTTGATTCGCTCCAGATATTTGCTGGTAAGCGAAACGTAAATTGTCAGTATATTGACTAACGCTTAGTGAACAGGTCAACGATACTCGGTTGTCGTAAGGCGATTTTGTATCTTGTTGATAAAAGAATTTCCTCACATTTGTATTATTTTCGTTTTACAGCTCAAAGCAGATCGGGTGGTTGATAATTACTGTAAGGATCTCTCCTCTGTGTTATACTTGGTAATTTAATTCAAATGGGCGCAGGGATCCGTGCCCTACCCAATTTATCGGACGGGGACTATGCCGACTTCACTAACGTAGCTATCCTTCGATATTTAGAAGCCCCTATTGAGGATCCATTGTCTGATCCTAATGTGAACGTCCCGACAAGTTTGGTCCCGCTCGTCGAGACAAATCTCCACGTAGGTCTCATATGACTATCTTCATTTATGCAGCTCACGTTTTACATGCACAGCCACTCGAACCTACACCTGTTGTGAGTATATTGATCTTTCAGACTCATGTGTTATAGTAACCTAGAAAAACTGAAATTGGATGAGTCAGCCCGGAGAGCCCTTCCCTGGCGGGGCTGACATCAACATAAACTTGGCGGTCACACTCGTAAGAAATCACATTCTTCTATTACAATGCATTTCAGGATCGACTCCAAAAAAAAACTCTAGGGCAGTGACTACACCGAGTTCCTCGTTAATGGTTTTCCCTTTGATTCCCCAACTGTTCCTGTCCTGCTCCAGATCCTATCCGGTGCACAGAGCGCAGCGGACCTTGTTCCTACTGGCAGCATCTACAAGCTCGAACCCAACAAGAGCGTCGAGATATCTCTTCCTGCCGGTGTCGCCGACGGCCCTGTGAGTCTTCTGCACGCAACCTTCTAGTCTGTAGACTGTGGTTCCCTGACATGCTTTTTGTTTGCTATTACTTTGTAGCACCCCATTCACTTGCATGGTCACGCTTTCCATGTAGTTCGTAGCGCAGGAAGCTCCGTATACAACTTTGACGACCCTGTGATTCGCGATGTTGTGAGCATGGGCAAAACGGGCGATAACGTCACGATCCGGTTTTTCACGGACAACCCCGGCCCGTGGATTCTTAATTGCCATGTCAACTGGCACTCGACAAAGTGAGTCCTTCAGTGTCCTTGTCCGACGTCTTATGTGTTGATATCCCGGCGTGTATTAGGGGCTTTGCCGTGGTGTTTGCGGAGGACGTCCCTGAGGTGTCAACCACGGATGTCGTGCCCGGTGAGTTCGAACGAGACCCAAATACCTGACTTTGCCTGAAGGGAACATCTTCTTTTCTTCAGACTCTTGGCGAAGTCTTTGTCCGGCCTATGATAACTTCGAGAGCCGAACCTGATCCCGAGTGTATTATTCCCTCTTTCTTTTCTTTGAATCGATGTTGATAAGTTTAATCTGAGTCCGAGTCGCCACTCTGGCTCACCCACTGTCCTTCGTGTGATGAGGTATTGTTGCTCCCTCATCAAAGATGTATTGCGGGACCCCACCATTCTTGCAGCTTGTGTAATTTTTTATATACCTGGTCGCTGCCGTCGTCACTGAATGCTGGGAAAATTTAATTCCATTGTCAACTATGCTGCCGCTGAGGCCTGTGTCAAAAACAAATCTCCCAACCCAGGCAATGATTTTACCCACTCTGAGCACCTGCACCCAAATGACCTCATTGACATGGAGGAAGATGATGTAGCCCCAGAGTTCCCCTTCTTTGCCAACAACCCCAACTCAATGTTCTTCCTGCTCATGATCCCCACTAAAGAAGGTGAAGAATTGCTGGCCAAGTACATCTTTTACACCAATGGTGGTATGGACATCACTGGGTGTATGAAGAAGGATGGACCAGTATACAGTGTGCCCATCTACTTAGAAGAGAGAGAAACTGGTCAACTGCACCATGCAATGAGCAACAAACAGCTGGAGCATCTCTCAGCTGATGTTGCACACAGGTCCTTCTGTGTGTGTTGGTTTGGGTTCAGGTCAAGGTCAATCAAGGCAGTCAAGAGATGCAAGTGTTAAGTCAAGTCAAGATGTCACAGTGTGCAGCCAATATGGATCAAGGCAACAAGTCTGGACATTGCATGTGAAGTCAGGGTATTCAGATAGCAAGGCAAGAGCCTTTGCTGGAGCCACTGGTGAGCCAAACCCTCTCAAGTCACATCTTGGAAGAGGGCTGAAGGGACTTCATAAGGACCTTTGATTGGTACAAGGAGAACAGACTTAGTCTGTCCTTAGATTTATTGCAGTCCTTAAATACAATGTAGCTACTATGAAGTCATAGTCTAGAGTCTTGTACAAATGATATCATATTAAGTCACAATGGTCATGACATCACCTATGAGATCATACTAGGGTCACAAGGTCTATGACATCAGCTATGAGATCATCAATCAGATGACATGGGAGTTGAATCCCTTGTCCAGGCTATGGTCATCAGATAAGTAGATCTGATAAGGTATATAGTGAAGGAAAGGGGCATAGAAAACAAAAAAAGAGAGAAAACGCGAAATACTAGCAAGAAAGTGTCACAGCTGATGACCTGCAAAGCTTTGCAATCAATGAGGTGCTCAATGACATGCATCTATACAGCTCCCAACCTGCCAGAAACCCATACCTGTGCAGTGGGTTTGGCAGGTATAGGTGGCCATCAGTCATTGACAAGATCAGCAGAAATTTAATGATAAAACACATCTGTAGCCAAAAAATGACAAGATGTCATCTGATGTATGCTACAGGGTTTCTGTAAATATGTTCTAGTGTTGTCCTATGAAATATCAAAGCAGATCAACAGTGCAATGTAAAATAAAAGTGTTATCAGTGATCCTCTTTCTTGAAAATCATGATGCATCTGTTTTATTAATGTGCAACCAATTCTGCTGGTCTGGCACTATCTAAAATACACTCTAGACTACTTTAGACTATATTGTAATCTAATTATCAAATTACTTTACTGAAATAGGGCTGTGCACCATATTTGTACCTCACAGTATGGACAGGTCTGTAGTATGGTTGCCATACCTGTACCCATACCTGTCACTACAGGTACAGGTAACCTGCAGGTTACCTGTGGGTCACCTGTGAAAATGCATGCAAGTTCTTTACTTGCGTTGTGCATTTCAGATACCCGGCCCAGGCCTTCCCAGACCAAGAAGATACACAATGTGTTCATTTGTGGCTGCTTAATGTTACAACCTTTGCTGAGTAACCCCATTTTCTTCACCCTCCCTAACGATGACCCCTCTTTACTGCCTACTCTGCACTTCATGATCACGTCTCCATCCTGGGACCCATCACGTGCCTTGCTCCCATCCCCATGACTCGCTTTGGACTTGTTGACTCATTGTGTACCTATGTTTGACCCCTTATCTCTTTATCTTGCTATCTCTTTATCTTTACGACTGGACACTTAATACCCTATCAGAAGCCAGGCTTTACGCCCTCTGCTTCCATATATTCGGGCCCACCTGACTCCGACTCCTTATCTCATAGATGCCCATTTGATTATGTATAAGAGCCTGCTGTAACTACTCTGTAGGACTCAGACTCGACTTATTGAATACATCGGTGCTTGTCTTCTGGACATCCCCTGTGGAACCTTTGACTCATTTGTCTCAGTACTTTTGGTACTTCCCCGCTCAACATAGTCGTCAGGTACAGCCCCTTTGACTTTGACTCATTCCACCTGAACTCCAAGGAGCCTTATTGGTTTCTTATCCGAACCCATAAAGTCGCGCTGTCACACACATTGTGTGGAATGTCCTGCATTGGACGTAACACTTAAGATCCCTCAATGACTCTTATTTTATGTTCGGAAGATTAAGATAATTCATTATTCCATTTTTATTTTATTATTCTGCTTTCAATTTTATACAAGCACAACTAAAATACAGTATAAAGAGATGATTAGATAGGATGTTATAGAACATTGATGAAAAGCCTGTCAGATAACCACACAGAATGCAAAATAATTTGATGAACACATAGCAATTTGCAGGGGTAACCCCTGGGTAATTGTTTTGATACCTGGGTTACCCATAAAATGAAACAAGTGCAAGTTCTTTACTTGCATTGCACATTTCAGACATCCAGCCTGGGACATCCTGATCAAGGAGATATGCACTTGGACACAATGCATTCATTTATGGCTACTCAAGATCCCTCAAAGATTCCTATTTTATGTTCATAAGATTAAGATAATTTATTATTCCATTTTTATTTTATTATTCTGGTTTCAATTTTATATGAGTGCAACTGTTCTTTGCATTTCTGTGCATTTTGGGTAAATGGCCTGGGCCATCCTGGTCAAGGAGATAAGCACTTGGACACAATTAGTGATTGTCAAAGGGTTTCATACCTGTGCAGGTAAGCGCCATGGGTTTTGCCGGGTACAGGTATGGGTATACAGCTCCCAACCCATGGAAACCCGTACCCGCATGGCGGGTTTGGCGGGTATAGGCACTGATTATGCATTGACAAGATCAGTAGAATTTCCGAGATAAAACACATCTGCAGCCACAAAAATACAAGATCTCGTCTGATGTATGCTACAGGGTTGTGTTAAATATGTTCTAGTATTATCATACAAAATATCAAAGCAGATTAACGGTGCGATGTAAAATAAAATCCTTATCAGTGATCCACTTTCTTGAAAACCATGATACATCTGTTTTATTAACGCGCGACCAATTCTGCCAGTCTGGCACTATCTAAAATACACTCTAGACTACTTTAGACTGTATTGTAATCTAATTATCAAATTAGTTTGCTGAAACAAGGCCCGCGTGTATCTACAAGCTGCATGGGGCAGCGACTATATTGCATCGCATAGACCAGCATATTGTCTGACCTCCTTCCTATTAAGGAAGGTTGACTTAAATGCACCAGGACAGTCGCGCTTGTATGAAATGAAACCAGAATAATAAAATAATAATGTAAATAAAAGATCCTTTTAATCTTCTGAACATAAACCAACAATATTTGAGGGATCTTGAGTAGCCATAAATGAACGCATTGTGTCCAAGTGCTTATCTCCTTGACCAGGATGGCCCAGGCCATTTATCCGAAATGCGCAGAAACGCAAAGAACAGTCACGCTCGTATAAAATTGAAACCAGAATAATAAAATAAAAATGGAATAATAAATTATCTTAATCTTATGAACATAAAATAGGAATCTTTGAGGGATCTTGAGTAGCCATAAATGAATGCGTTGTGTCCAAGTGCGTATCTCCTTGACTGGGATGTCCCAGGCCAGATGTCCAAAATGCGCGATGCAAGTAAAGAACTTGCACGCGTTTCATTTTATGGGTAACCCAGGTATCAAAACAATTGTCCAGGGGTTACCCCTGCAAATTGCTATGTGTTCATCAAATTATTTTGCATTCTGTGTGGTTATCTGACAGGCTTTTCATCAATGTTCTATAACATCCTATCTAATCATCTCTGTATACTGTATTTTAGTTGTGCTTGTATAAAATTGAAAGCAGAATAATAAAATAAAAATGGAATAATGAATTATCTTAATCTTCTGAACATAAAATAAGAGTCATTGAGGGATCTTAAGCAGCCACAAATGAACGCGTTGTGTATCTTCTTGGTCCGGGAAGGCCTGGGCCGGGTATCCGAAATGCGCGATGCAAGTAAAGAACTTGCACGTGTTTTCATGGGTGACCTGCGGGTAACCCATGGGTTACCCATACCCGTAGTGACGGGTATGGGTACGGGTACGGGTACCAACGAGGATACCCCAGGGTTACCCCTGCCAATCACTAGACACAATGTGTTCATTTATGGCTACTCAAGATTCCTCAAAAATTGTTGGTTTATGTTCAGAAGATTAAATGGATCCTTTATTTACATTATTATTTTATTATTCTGGTTTCATTTCATACAAGTGCAACTGTCCTAGTCCCTGGATGCACATTTCTGTGCATTTAAGTCAACCTTCCTTAATAGGAAGGAGGTCAGACCACCATGTGATGCAATGTAGTCACTGCCCCATGCAGCTTGTAGACACACACAGGCCTTGTTTCAATAAAGTAATTTGATAATTAGATTATAGAATAGTCTATATTAGTCTAGAGTGTATTTTAGATAGTGCCAGACTGGCAGAATTGGTTGCGTGTTAATAAAACAGATGTATCATGGTTTTCAAGAGATTGGATCACTGATAAGGATTTTATTTTACATCGCACTGTTAATCTGCTTTGATATTTTGTAGGATAATACTAGAACATATTTAACACCACCCTGTAGCATACATCAGACGAGATCTTGTATTTTTGTGGCTGCAGATGTGTTTTATCTCGGAAATTTTACTGATCTTGTCAATGCATAATTGGCACCTATACCTGCCAAATAGGGATCGGCAAGGGTTTTCATACCTGCACAGGTAAGCACTGTGGGTTTTGATGGGTACGGGTACAGGTATACAACTCCCAACCCACCAGAAACCTGTACCTGCACAGCGGGTTTGGCGGGTATAAGTGGTCATCAGTCATTGACAAGATCAGCAGAAATGTAATGATAAAATACATCTGTAGCAAACAAATGATAAGATTTAATTTGATGTATGCTACAGGGTTTCTGTAAATATATTCTAGTGTTATCCTATGAAATATCAAAGCAGATCAACAGTGCGATGTAAAATAAAAGTGTTATCAGTGATCCACTCTCTTGAAAATCATGATGCAACTGTTTTATTAACGCGCAATCAATTCTGCCGGTCTGGCACTATCTAAAATACACTCTAGACTACTTTAGACTATTCTATAATCTAATTATCAAATTAGTTTACTGAAACAAGGCCCGCATGTATCTACAGGCTGCATAGAGCAGCAACTACATTGCATCACATGGACCAGCATATTGATCTGACCTCCTTCCTATTAAGGAAGGTTGACTTAACAATCATGGCTGCGATTTCCATTGGTCCGACAAGATTGTGATCACGCATAGATAACACAACAGAAACGCGTTCACAAATTAATTAGATCCATAGAATATACATCTAAGATCTGACATATGATCAAATCACATCATTAAACGAGATAATGAGATAATGCATTCATTTAATCTAGTAGCTGATATAGTACATCTAAAGTACAAG
>WTXG01000428.1:0-23924 GCA_022496185.1 Multifurca ochricompacta | reverse complement strand
TGCCCCAAGAAAGGAGCACGAGTCGCCACCGCCGCGACGGCGTCAGAACCGCCTGCTCAGAATAACCCACCAACGGTGGACAAGCGGTCTAAAGAAGAAAAGGCGCAGGAAATATGGGCCAATATGATGAAGGAGAGTGAGGATGTGCGCGCCCTCTTAGTAGAAAAGGCGTTTGCAAAGAAGGATTTTTGTTAGGCTCAACCCCATCGGCCTGGGCGCGAGCACTCCATGTTACCTCTGTGTATGCTAGTCGATTCAAATCGTTGAAAATACCAGTCCATTTTGAAACTACACAGAGGACGGCCGACCGAGATATTTTAGTGGACTCAGGAGCCACGGACAATTTTATTCATCCACGACTACTTAGAACAATGGGTTTGGGACGGCTGGCACTTCCCCAAGAAAAAAACATTTGGAACATCGACGGGACAGCCAATCGTGCAGGGAAGATCACTCATTACACGGATCTGAGGGTCCAGGTTGGAGAAGCTACAAAGAACATTCGCTTCCTCATCACTGACCTAGGGGACGAGGACCTTATTCTTGGATATCCATGGCTCGCCGCATTCGAACCAAAAATCAACTGGGCAGATGCAACGATGGATAAGGAATCATACCCCACCATCATCACATCGATGGGATATGATTACGCAGTCAGACATCCAATGATAAAAGCTACTGGTACCGAGGAAGAAGACCCAGGCTACTGCTACGTCACCAAAGCGTCAGAATTAGCTCAAAAGGCGATACAGGGACAGGCAGAAAAGACCTACAGCGACATAGTACCGAGTACCTACCATCGACATTGGAAGGTGTTTTCCGAGGAAGAATCCCAGCGTTTTCCGCCCTCCAGACCATGGGACCATGCCATAGACCTACTCCCGGATACACCACCCGCCATAGATTGTAAAATCTACCCACTGTCCCAGTCAGAGCAGGTAGCATTGACGGAATTCCTCGAAGAACATTTGGCAAAAGGTTACATTCGCCCTTCCAAGTCGCAGTACGCCTCGCCTTTCTTCTTCATCAAGAAGAAGGATGGCAAGCTGCGGCCGGTTCAGGATTATCGACGACTCAATGCATATACCGTGAAAAATGCCTACCCCCTGCCGCTCATCTCTGAACTCATCGACACCATGAGGGATAAGGCCCTCTTCTCAAAGATGGACGTGCGGTGGGGCTACAACAACGTTAGAATCAGGGAAGGAGACCAGTGCAAGGCAGCGTTCAAAACGAATCAAGGGTTGTTCGAACCCAATGTCATGTTCTTTGGCCTTACGAATTCGCCGGCAACGTTCCAGTCTATGATGAACCACATTTTCTGCGATCTCATCCTCACCGGAGAAGTAGTGGTCTACATGGACGACATCCTGGTTGCTACCTCAGACAATTTAGACCACCATCGAGAGCGAGTACACCAGGTACTGGACATACTGCGAGAACATGACCTGTACCTCAAACCAGCTAAATGTTCCTTCGAGCAACGGAGTGTTGAGTACCTAGGGGTCATCTTGGAAGGAGGACAAGTGCGTATGGATCCCATTAAAGTACAAGGAATTCGAGAATGGCCAGTGCCGACTTGCGTTAAAGACGTCCGGTCGTTTATCGGATTCTGCAACTTCTACCGACGATTCGTCAAGGGATTTTCAGGCATAGCACGGCCGCTGAACGATCTACTGAAGAAGGACGTACTATGGTATTGGGGTGCAACACAGCAGCAGGCATTCGAGCAGATTAGGAATCTAATTGGGTCAGAACCGGTACTCATCCAGCCGGATCTGAGTCGCCCCTTCGAATTAGAGGTGGACGCCTCTCACTTTGCGAACGGGGCAGTGTTATATCAGCGTGACGCCACACAAACACTCCATCCAGTGGCATACTACTCTGAAACCTTCTCCTCAGCCGAAAGAAACTATGACATCTGGGACAGAGAGCTTTTAGCCATAGTCAAAGCATTGCGGCACTGGCGGCCCTATCTGGCAGGAACCTCGCACAAGACCATCATCTACACCGACCATTCCAACCTACTATATTGGAAAGAACCCCACAAAATCAGTCGACGCGTGGCACGAGAGGTTTTGGAGTTGGAGGAATACAACTTTACATTGAAACATATCGCGGGAAGCCAGAATGCTAGAGCAGATGCCTTATCACGAAGACCGGATATGCATACAGGAGAGGACGACAATAATGACATCACCGTCCTCCCAGAAGAGGTCTTTGCAAAATCGGCCGTAGTCAGTTTCCACGACATGGACCTTTGGGCACAAGTCTCCCAAAATATGAACCAAGACCTGTGCTCTTCATGGGCCGATGCTCACAATCTGAAGAAGATCGACGGCCTTTGGTGGAAAGATGGGGATCGACTCGTTGTCACCGGTGGCGACAACATTAAGAGGGGGGTGATCCATTTTCACCACGACCTTCCCTCTGCCGGCCACCCAGGTATCGCCAACACCTACGCCCTGGCTAAAAGAGACTATTGGTGGCCCAACATGAAAAAGGACATTGAAAGCTATGTACAAGGATGTGCGTCATGTCAAGCAAACAAGGTGAACACGCATCCGAAGATCCCACCAATGTACCCCATTACCCCTACCGCATCGACCCCATTCCAGACCATCGCGATGGACTTCATTGTCAAGCTGCCCAGATCACAGGACTTTGACACCATCCTCACAATTACGGACCATGATTGCTCCAAAGCGGCCCTCTTCATTCCCTGTAACGAAACTATCACAGCCGAGGGAGTGGCAAAACTTTACCTGAACCATGTGTATCGCCACTACGGACTCCCCAAGAAGATTATCTCTGACAGGGATACTCGTTTCACATCGGCATTCACAAAGGCCCTATGCAAAACATTGGACATCACACAGAACATTTCTACGGCATACCACCCTCAAACGGATGGACAGTCGGAACGGACAAACCAATGGCTAGAGCAGTACCTCCGATTCTGGTGCAACAGCAGGCAGGATGACTGGGCAGAATGGCTATCGACCGCGGAGTTCGCCCATAACTCGTGGCCTAATGGCACGACAAAAGCTACCCCTTTTTCTCTTATCATGGGCTGGACCCCACGCACCACATGGACAGATAAACCCGCTAATGTCCCGTCAGTAACCGAGAGGATAAGCCAATGGGAGGAATTGCGACAATCGGCCAATGAGAATCTGGTAAAGGCGCAACAGCTTCTGATAACGCGGCCGAGCAAGTTCACACCTTATCGGACCAATGACTGGGTATGGCTCGAGGGCAGGAACATTCACACGTCACACCCCTCGGCCAAACTCGTGCCCCGACGTCACGGACCCTTCCAGATCACAAGGAAGCTGTCGGACGTATCCTACGAATTGAAATTGCCGCCGAAATGGAAGATCCACCCAGTCTTCCATGCCAAGCTTCTGACCCCCTACAAGGAAACCTCCATTCACGGAGAAAACTTCCCAAGACCCCCGCCTGACCTTATCGATGGCGAAGAAGAATGGGAAGTGGAGCGTGTTCTAGATTCCAAACGACAAGGCCGAGGGCGCAAACTGTACTACCTAATCAAGTGGAAGGGGTTCCCAGACTCTGACAGTTCGTGGGAACCAGCCGGAGATATCTTTGCCCCGGACCTTATCTCGGAGTTTCACATCCGACATCCAGAAGCGCCCAAGAATGCTTAAAAGGACTGCCCAAACCCCCGTCGATTCCCCCAGTACATGCTCCCACAGCAACGTCCTACCACTATCGAATCTATTATGTCTTTCATCGCTGCCAACGCTGCCGTCGACGCTTTCACCGCTACAACAGTGGGTGTCGAGAACTTCCCTTCCGCGCACCCCTCCACTCGCCCCTCCTCACCCATCGACTACGAGGCCGCCGAAGCCCGAGTCAAGAACCAGTCCCCCAATCCTAACGACGACTTTGAACACTGTGAAGAACCGCATCCCAATGACCTGATAGGTATGGAGTCGGATGACGAAGTCCCCGAATTCCCCTTCTTTGTTAACAACCCGAATTCCTCCACATACTACCCGTTGGAGATCACCATGGACGACGGGACAGTTGCGATCGCCAAGTACATTTTCTACACCAATGGAGGGATAGACGTGGCCGGATGCATGAAGAAGGACGGCCCCGTCTATGGAGCTCCGGTATATCTGGAAGAAAGGTACACCGGTCGTCTGCATCACACCATGACCGACGAACAGCTGGGGCACCTGGCTGCCGAAGATCCGCGGGCTTTCGCCATCGACGAGGTATTGAGTGACATGCGACTTCCGCGTCTCAAAGCCGAGGTGATGAGACTGCGGAAGAATCTAACTCTACGCAAAACACTCAACCAACAATATAAAGAGCACGCGAAGATGATGGCCCGGCTGACCAACGGGATGTTCCAGATCGAACAGGAGTTGGTGGAGATTCGAAAGAGGCTGGAAAAGGGAGATGCTTATCAGACGATTGCGGAAAGGTACGCCGACACGTACGCCCGACCCCTGCCCCCACGATCATTGGGGGCTGCTCCCGTGCTGCTGCCGAATCGGTTTGAGATGCCACGCATGCACGAGAACCCTCGAGGCGAGACATGTTGGCGTTGTGATAGTAAGTATCACATCAGCTGGAACTGCCCCCGCAATCGCAAGTGGTGTCGGCATTGTCGTAGCAACCTGCACTGGAGCAGGTCCTGTATCTTCCGTCGGCTGGGAGTCGCCCCGACAGTCAGCAACCCGTCCGCATGGTGTGGCAAGTGCCTGCGTCACAATGCGGGACATCGAGAGCTGGACTGCCCGGTCCATGATCTCTGCCGCATGTGTGGTCGACGCGGCCCTTATGGGTTCCTCCGCACTCACCACTGCCCTCAAGACGAGGACAAGGAGGACTACACGATGGATGATCGTAATGTAGCTGACGACTACTTGGAGTTGGTACAAGATGATGACGGTACGAGTCGTTTCTAGCCGGGTCTGCTAGAACCAGGAGAGGGGGTGATGTTACAACCTCTGCCATCCGCCCCCATTTTCTTCCACCTCCCCAACGACGACCCGTCCCTGCCGCCTACCTTGCACTTCATGATCACGTCCCCATCCTGGGATCCATCACGTGCCTTGCTCCCATCCCCGTGACTTGCTTTGGACTTGTTGACGCCCTGTGTACCTATGTTTAGTCTCTTATCTCTTATCTCGTTATCCGCTTATCTTTAAGTTCGGACACTTACTTAATACCCTATCAGAAGCTAGACTTTACGCCGTCCGCTTCCGTATATTTGGGCCCACCTGACTCCCATATCTTATCTCGTAGACGCCCACTGAATTACGTATATAAGTCCGCTGTAGCTACCCTGTAAGCCTCAGACTCGACTTATTGAATACATCGGTGTTTGTCTTCTGGACTCTCCCTTGGACTCTTGACTTGATCATCTCAGTGCTTTCGGCACTTCCCACTTAACATCGTCATTAGGGAACAGCCCCTTTGACTTTGACTCTCCCCTAAGAACTCCAGGAGGTCCTATTGACCTCCTATCTGAACTTACGAACACAAGCTGTCGCACAAGTCGTGCAGAACGTCTCACACCGGACGTAACAATCAGCTGGAACTGCCCCCTGAACCGCAAGTGGTGTCGGCATTGTCGCAGCAACCTCCATTGGAGCCGGTCCTGCATCTTCCGCCATATAGGAGCTGCCCCGACAATCGTCAATCTGTTGGGATGGTGCGGCAAGTGCCTCCGCCATAACTCAGGGCACCGCGAGTTGGACTGCCCGATCCACGACATGTGCCGCCTGTGCGGTCAGCGCGGTCTGTATGGGTTCCTTTGTACCCACCAATGTCCGCAGGACTCGGACAAGGAAAACTATACGATGGATGACCGTAATGTAGCCGACGATTACTTGGAGTTGATACAGGATGATGACGGTACAAGTCGTTTCTAGCTGGGTCTGCTAGAACCAGAAGAGGGGGTGATGTTACGAACCCCATCTCTTCCGACTTTCTTTCTCTTACCCAACAACGACCCCTCCTTACCGCCTACTTTACATTATCAGATCACGTCTCCATTGTGGGATCCCTCACGTGCCCTGCTCCCTTCCCCGTGATTGCCTTTGTCTATGTTTGCGTTACTGTACTTATGTTTGGACTCTTATCTTATCCCTTATCTTTACGACTGGACACTTACTTAATCCCCTATCAGAAGCCAGGCTTTACGCCCTCCGCTTTTGTATATTCGGGCCCACTTGACTCTGTTATCTTATCTATAGACGCCCATTCGATTACGTATATAAGTCCGCTGTAACTACCTTGTAGACCTCAGACTCGACTTATTGAATACATCAGTGTTTGTCTTCTGGACTTCCCCTTGAACCCTTTGATTCGACCGTCTCAGTGCTTTTGGCACCTTCCGCTCAACATTGTCACTCGGGAGCAGCCCCGTTGGCTTTGACTCATTCATCTTAAACTCCAAGAGGCCTTATTGACCTCTTATCTGAACACACGTACAACGCTGTTGCACAAGTCGTGCAGAACGTCTCACACCGGACGTAACAGCTCCACACACGTGATCCACATCGCTTTACTGGTGACTTTGTTTTACTTCACAAAGCACTGGCTAAGCTCCTTGTAGATCACCCCCTTCTGGATGTCACATTCATGTGGTGTCCACCCTCCCCATGCTACCGTGTGTCCTCACTGGCTCCTAAGGCCACTGACCGCACACAACACCTGCACAACCCAGGCAACCTTGATGAGCCCCCTTCCCCCCTGCAGTGGTGAGTGCTGTCCTGCCTCCACACCTATGACAACTGGCATGTGGAATGGCTCTGCTCCTGCTCCCTTGATGCTGAGTCCCAGGCTGGCCACAAAGCCTATGATGTTACGAACCCCATCTGTTCCCGTTTTCTTCTTCCTGCCCAGCGACGAACCCTCCCAGCCACCTACACTTCACTATATGATCATGTCTCCATCGTGGGACCCGTCACATGCCCTCCAACCATCCCCATGACTTGTCTGTTTACCTATGTTTGCGTACCCTTATCATTGCTTATCGCTTATTGCCTTATCATACAACTGGACACTTACTTAATTCCCTATCAGTAGAAGCCAGGCTTTACGCCCTCTGCTTTCAGATATTTGGGCCCACTTGACTCCGCGATTCCTTATCGATAGACACCTGCTTCCTTATGTATATAAGTCCACTGTAGCTTACACTGTAGAGCTCAGACTCAACTTATTGAATACATCGGTGCCTGTCTTCTGGACATCCCCCTTTGATCCTTTAACTCCTTCGTCTCAGTACTTCTGGTACTTCCCATTCAACATCGTCTTAAGGAACAGCCCTTTTGACTTTGACTCATCTCACCCGAACTCCAAGAAGCCTTATTGGTTTCTTACCTGACTTCGTAAATCGAGCTGTCACACAAGTCGTGTGGAACGTCCTGCACCGGACGTAACATCAAGTCGAGTCTCTCATCGTGGCTTCCAGCCACAGTCAGACCCTCTTTAAAGAAGAACCCATCGAACGCAGGGACAAGCCTGACCTTTCACAACAAGTACTTGGCTCTGCCACCTGGAAAGACTTTGAGTCCGAGTTTGGATACTACGTCTATCACGACGGAAGATACCAACCGGTAGAATACGATAACGAGAAAAGAGTTTGGTATCGTATCCGATACTCAGATAGCCGACACTCTTGGGTCACTACAGGGCCCGCCCCACCTGAATTTGGATTAGGACCGTGGAGGGAGAACCCCCCGGCCATTGTCACGGACTCTGAGCCAGAAGAGTACGTAGAAGAACACAGTGAAGAAGCACTGGTATTAGCGTTGACTACATCCCCAGTTGCACCCGCAGTTGTCACGATCAGAGCCCCTGCTTTGACAACTCCCCAGATCTCTATACAATCCTCCGATACTGTCACCCCGTTTTATCAGAACATGTCCACCATCGCTGCCCAGCTTCCTGACCTGGCTCCTCCTCCTCCTCCCCCACCACCTGCCATGCTACCACCCAACATTCCCCCACCCTCAGGACGACTGTCAGGTGTACTACCACAGATGTTCACAGGAGACCGATCACAAAGCAAAAAGTTTATGTTGGAGTTCACGACATTCAAAAACTTCAATCATGACGTCCCTCAAATTATCAACCCCTTCCAGTGTGCCAACCTTTTCCTATCGCTGATCAGAGGGGAAGCCGTGGACGACTGGACAATGGAACAGCTGGAGTGGCTGAATGAACAGATTGAGAGTGGTCGTCGTACCACTAGTGAAGGCCTTTGGGAAACCATCGCCCAGAAATTCAAAGATGCGTTTACAGATGGGCAGGCCAAGCAGAAGGCTGCTCGAGAGTTGAAAGCCCTAAAAATGGAGAAGGGAGAACTGGATGCCTATGTGGCGAAGTTCCGAAGCTTGGCTAACAGGGCCGGCTACGATACGGATGAGGAGGCGACACTAGACCTCTTCTCCCAGGGGTTACCCAACCCATTGGTAAAGAATATCATCCAGTTCCACCACCCTGACGACTGGGATACCTGGGTTGATGCTGCTTGATGACAGCAGCAGGACTATCTTGACTTCCAAATGCGCTTTGGGGTCGACATGAAGAAGGGAAGGACTCATGACCAGTGGAAAGCCGCCTTCGGGGTCAAACCCATACATACCTCCCAACGCGACCCAAACGCCATGGACACCTCGGCCGATAGAACCCGAGCGAGAGCTATGCTCACTGAAGATGAGTGACAAACGTTGATGAAGGAAGGCAGGTGCTTTCGATGCAAAGCACAAGGACATATGTTGAGGGAATGTCCGAAGAAGGGGTCATGAGTGGCCAAAGCTACAACCACCCCCATACGTAACAACCCACCGACCGTTGAAAAGAAAACACCAACAAAAGAAGAAAAGGCACAGGAAATATGGGCCAATATGATGAAGGAAAGTGAGGAAGTACAAGCCATTTTAGTAGAAAAGGCATTTGCCAAAAAGGATTTTTGATTGGCTCAAACCCATCGGCCTGGGCACAAGCACTACATGTAACCTCTGTGTATACTAGTCGCTTCAAGTCTTTGAAAATACCAGTACATTTCAAGACTACACAGAGGATGGCCAATCGTGACATCCTGATTGACTCAGGAGCCACAGACAACTTTATTAGTCCACAGATGGCAAAGACCATGGGACTAGGGATGCTGGCACTCCCCCAGGAAAAAAATATCTGGAATATTGACGGGACTGCCAATCAAGCAGGAAAGATCACACATTACACCGATCTTAATGTCCAAGTAGGGGAGAGGACAAAAGTCATCCGCTTCCTAGTCACCAATCTAGGCGAAGAAGATTTGGTTTTGGGATATCCCTGGCTTGCTGCCTTTGAACCAAGGATCAATTGGAGTGATGCAACTATGGACAAAGACTTCTATCCCGTTCTCATCACGTCGATAGGATATGACTATGCCGTTCGACATTCAGCAGTACGCAGGGTAGAAGAAAAGAATGAAGACCCAGGTTATTGTTTCGCTACCAAGGCATCAGAGCTCGCACAGAAGGCAGTGGAGGGACATACAGAAAGGACTTTTGAAGAGGTAGTGCCACGAGAATATCATCAACATTGGAAGGTCTTCTCTGAGGAGGAATCTCAACGTTTCCCACCTGTACGACCATGGGATCATGCCATTGACTTCGTACCTGACACCCCACTGGCAATTGACTGTAAAATCTATCCATTGTCACAAGCAGAACAGATGGCGCTCACGGCATTCCTCGAGGAACATCTTGCAAAGGGGTATATTCGTCCATCGAAATCACCATACATGTCGCCATTCTTCTTCATCAAGAAGAAAGATGGCAAACTTCGACCAGTTCAGGACTACCGACGGATAAACACCTACACTGTAAAGAATGCCTACCCCCTGCCACTCATATCGGAACTCATTGACACTATGAGAGATAAATCCCTGTTCTCTAAAATGGATGTCCGCTGGGGTTACAATAACATTCGGATCAAGGAAGGAGACCAATGTAAAGCAGCTTTCAAAACCAATCAAGGGCTCTTTGAACCGAATGTTATGTTCTTTGGCCTCACCAACTCGCCTGCTACTTTCCAATCAATGATGAATCACATTTTCTGTGACCTCATCCTTACCGGCGAAGTGGTGGTTTATATGGATGATATATTGGTTGCCACAACAAACAATCTGACCCATCATCGAGAATGAGTACATCAAGTGTTGGACATCCTGTGTGAACATGACCTGTACCTTAAACCTGCCAAATGCTCATTCGAACAGTCAAGTGTAGAATATCTAGGAGTCATCTTGGAGGGAGGACAGGTCCGGATGGACCCAGTAAAGGTACAAGGAATCTGGGAGTGGCCAGTGCCCACATGTGTCAAGGACGTGCGGTCCTTCATTGGTTTCTGTAACTTTTATCGATGTTTCGTCCGGGGATTCTCAGGGATCGCCCAACCACTCAATGGATTACTGAAGAAAGAAGTCCCCTGGCATTGGACCGAAGAACAACAAAAGGCTTTTGAACAGATTCGCGACATCATTGCCACAGAACTGGTCCTTCTACAACCGGATCTGCAGAAACCTTTTGAACTTGAAGTGGATGCATCTCACTTCACCAATGGTGCCGTGCTGAATCAGCGGGACGCGGTGGGACTCCTTCACCTGGTCACCTTTTATTCGGAAACGTTTTTGCCAGCAGAATGGAATTATGACATTTGGGACAGAGAGTTATTAGCCATAGTAAAAGCATTGCGACACTGGCGACCATACCTAGCAGGAACCCCTCATAAAACCATCATTTATACTGATCACTCCAACTTGCTCTATTGGAAGGAACCCCATAAGATCAGCCGACGCGTTGCCCGTGAAGTTCTAGAGTTGGAAGAGTACAACTTCGTCCTGAAGCACATTGCAGGGAGCCGCAATGCACGAGCAGATGCCCTGTTGCGACGGCCCGATCTGCATAATGGTGCAGAAGACAACAATGATGTTACAGTGCTCCCGGAGGAAGTTTTTGCAAGGACGGCCATCATCAGCCTTCACGACATGGATCTATGGGCCCAGGTGTTGCAAAACATGAATCAACGACTGTGCGAAACATGGGCAGAAGCACATAACCTAAAGAAAATTGACGGCCTATGGTGGAAGGATGGGGATCAACTCGTTGTTACCAGTGGCGACAACATTAAGAGGGGGGTGATCCATTTTCACCACGACCTCCCCTTGGTGGGACATCCAGGCATCGCTAATACCTACACTCTTGCCAAACGAGACTACTGGTGGCCGAACATGAAAAAGGACGTAGAGGAATACGTGAAGGGATGCGCAGATTGCCAGGCCAACAAAGTGAATACGCACCCACATCCACTGGCACCATTCCCAATTACACCAACGACCTCACAACCATTCCAGACTATTGCCATGGACTTCATTGTTAAACTCCCCACTTCCAGAGGCTTCGACTCAATCCTGACCATCACTGACCATGATTGCTCAAAAGCGGCCCTGTTCATACCCTGCAACGAATCCATCACGGCAGAGGGAGTAGCCAAGCTTTACCTAGATCACATCTACAGACACTACAGCCTCCCTGAGAAGATCATCTCAGACCGCGACCCATGTTTCACATCCACATTTGCCAGGGCACTTTGCAAAATGCTGAACATTACCCAAAACATTTTGATGGCCTATCATCCACAAACAGATGGACAATCAGAACAAATGAACCAGTGGCTTGAACAATATCTTCAGTTCTGGTGTAATGGACGACAGGACGATTGGGCTGACTGGCTTGCAACAGCAGAATTTGCACACAACTCCTGGCCCAATGGTACCACAAAAAACTCTCCATTCTCACTTATCATGGGATGGACGCCCTGAGCCACATGGACCGGAAAGCCAACAAATGTCCCGTCAGCCACACAGCGTATCAGCCAATGGGAAGAGATCCGGAAATCGGCCAATGAGAATCTGTTGAAGGCGCAAAGGACCCTGGCGGAAAGACCTTTGAGGTTCACACCTTATCGGACCAATGACCTGGTATGGTTGGAAGGGAAGAACATTCACACATCACATCCCACGGCCAAATTAGCGCCCCAACGTCACGGACCCTTCAAGATAACAAGGAAGTTGTCGGATGTGTCATATGAACTCAAACTTCCTCCCACATGGCGCATCCACCCAGTCTTCCACGCCAAGCTGTTGACACCTTACAAGGAAACACCCCTGCATGGGGAGAACTTCCCAAGACCCCCACCTGACCTTATCAACAGAGAAGAGGAGTGGGAAGTAGAACGCATTCTGGACTCAAAGCAACAAGGCCGAGGGCGCAAGCTGTATTACCTAGTCAAATGGAAAGGATTCCCAGCCTCTGACAATTCATGGGAACCAGCCAGAGATATCTTTGCCCCAGTCCTTATTGCGGAGTTTCATACCCGGCATCCAGAAGCGCCCAAAAACAGTTAAAAGGGAGCAACCCCAGACCCCATCGAATTCCCCAGTACATGCTCCCCCAGCAACGTTCTAACACTATCCAATCCATCATGTCTTTTGTCACTGCCAACGCCACCATTGATGCTTTCACCGCCTCTGTTGTAGTTGTCGAGAATTTCCCATCCGCCCATCCCTCCACTCGCCCCTCCTCTCCCATTGACTACGAAGTTGCGGAAGCCCATGTCAAGACTCAATCCCCAAACCTGAATGACGATTTCACCCACTGTGAAGAGCCCCACCCCAACGACTTGCTCAACGGGGAAGTCGACGATGAAGCCCCCGAGTTCCCCTTCATCCCCAACAATCCCAATTCGTCGATGTACTACCCATTGGAGATCACAATGGCCGACGGCACTATGGCTGTTGCGAAGTATATCTATTACACTAATGGGGGAATAGATGTGGCAGGATGCATGAAGAAAGACAGACCCATTTATGGGGCTCCCATCTACTTGGAGGAAAGGTACACCGGCCAGCTTCATCACACGCTAACTGATGAACAGCTGGGTCATCTCTCCACGGAAGATTGTCGCGCCTTCGCAATCAACAAGGTAATCAATGATATGAGACTTCCACGCCTGAAAGCAGAAGTCGTAAGGCTGTGGAAGAACATTACCCTGCGGAGGACATTGAACCAACAATATAAGGAACATGCGAAGATGATGGCGAGGCTGACCAATGGGATGTTCCAGCTGGAACAGGAGATTGTGGAGATTAGAAAGAGATTAGAAGCAGGGGATGCGTATCAAACAATTGCTGAAAGGTACGCCGACACCTATGCGCAACCCCTCCCCCCTCGAACCCTGGGTGCTGCCCCAACACTGCTGCCGAGCCAACTTGAGATGCCATGGTTACATGAAAACCCCCGTGGAGAGACTTGCTGGCATTGCGACAGCAAGTACCACATCAGCTGGAACTGCCCCCTCAATCGCAAATGGTGTCGACATTGCTGTAGCAATCTCCACTGGAGCCGACATTGCATCTTCCGACGCGTAGGGGTGGCCCCGACGATCAACAACCCCTCAGGTTGGTGTGGCAAGTGCCTTCGTCACAATGCTGGGCATCGAGAACTCAATTGCCCTGTCTACGATCTATGCTGCGCATGTGGTCAGCACGGCCTGTACGGCTTCCTTTGCACCCACGCGTGTCCACAGGAGTTGGAGTCATATAGGGAAGACGATCGTAATGTAGCCGATGACTACTTGGAGCTGGTGCAGGATGATGACGGTACGAGTCATTTCTAGCCAGGACTGCTAGAACCAGAAGAGGGGGTGATGTTACGAACCCCATCTGTTCCTGTTTTCTTCTTCCTGCCCAGCAACGAACCCTCCCAGCCACCTACACTTCACTATATGATCACGTCTCCATCGTGGGACCCGTCACATGCCCTCCGACCATCCCCGTGACTTGTCTGTTTACCTATGTTTGCGTACCCTTATCATTGCTTATCACTTATCGCCTTATCATACAACCGGACACTTACTTAATTCCCTATCAGTAGAAGCCAGGCTTTACGCCCTCCGCTTTCAGATATTTGGGCCCACTTGACTCCGCGATTCCTTATCGATAGACGCCCACTTCCTTACGTATATAAGTCCACTGTAGCTTACACTGTAGAGCTCAGACTCAACTTATTGAATACATTGGTGCCTGTCTTCTGGACATCCCCCTTTGATCCTTTAACTCCTTCGTCTCAGTACTTCTGGTACTTCCTGTTCAACATCGTCTTAAGGAACAGCCCTTTTGACTTTGACTCATCTCACCCGAACTCCAAGAAGCCTTATTGGTTTCTTACCTGACTTCGTAAATCGAGCTGTCACACAAGTCGTGTGGAACGTCCTGCACCAGACGTAACATATGACATCTCCATCCAGGGTCCTCCTACTGGTGGCAACCACCCCCTTTGGGCCATGGTGACCGCCAAGCACAAAGACAACCCCTTCACTCAACATATGATCTCCACTGCCTTCCAGCTGGCTACAGGCCATGCATTCATTGCAGAGTACCATGAGCAATTCTTCTCCTCCCATCCAGAGGCTGATCGCCTCTGTCACTGCAACAGTGTCACCCCTGCAACCTTTGCTCACATCGCCTTAGATTGTCCATTACACACCCAAACATGGACGGAATGCAACATGGACCCTGGCTCGCTCTTTGACAAGCTCACCTGGCCACAGATTTTCAACAATCGCGCCAGAGTCACTCAGCTTCTGGAGTTTATCCAGAAATCAGGGGCTTTCTTCAAGCCCATCCACACCCACAGGCCTTGCGAACCCCCTTGATGGGGACAGACTAGGTTTTGGACTTAGTAAGTTTTCCTTACTTTGAACAGTCTCTTTCTTGGACGGCCTCTCCACGTACATTATTACCCTGGTTTTTCTCTTTGAGTTTTCCACATAGCATGTCCCAGTAGACATGGCATCTCCTGTTCTTCCCTACAGTAGTTACATTGTACCCTGATGTAGCCACGCGATTGGGCTGAGTCCCACAAGTGCATCAATAAACTTGAGTTCAAAAAAAAAAAAAAAAAAAGTGGACATGATCAAATGCCCTCAAGTTCCATTCAGGGGACTCTCTTAGAATGATAGATGAGTATTTGCCCTATATCAAGCATGTTTGTGAGGCAACTCAGCATCTGCGCAGTGCCTTACCATGTGGCACAAGGCACTCAATCAAATATTCACTACACAAGTCTCTCCAGCTTGCGTCTACATGATCTTGGCTATGTCTCTCCATCAAAATAAGACAGACAGACCCAGATTTAAAAACACAGTTGCAATTCTAGTACAACTAACTTTCTTTAAGCCATCATCTATCGACCAAACAGAACAAAAAATGCCCTATCTATTGTAATGCAGATCTCACGGCCACCTTTAGGAGGGTGACTTTCTGTGACTTATCTGGGCCTCAAGGAACTGACAGTGCCCTTCAAAATAATAAAGATACAAAAACAGGTGATGCTTTCCCTTGTCCTTGTCTTATTTCCCGGTTCCTGACATGACAACGCTCAATGGAGTTGAAGGGTAAACCTGTGGTGTGGGCACATAGCAACAGGTATGGCCTCAAGTGAAAGTAATATCAACACCCTCTATGTTCCGTTCTCGGGCACCTCCAAAAATTTTGGCTGGCGAGAAACAAAAGTTGATGTTTCCTGTATAGAGCGACCAGTAGTACTGTAATAGGACAGGTCATTGAGCGTACTTTCTGAGAGGCAAAAAAAGGCGCCAGCAATCAGGCTTTATCTCTGTGTGGTCACCATTGGTTTGTGCATGGCCTTGGCCTTTATGACTTAAGTGTCTAGAGAAAAGCACAAGGGAACCTCATCTTAATTGCTTTCCAAACCTTTCGGACACTCTCCCATCACGTCAGAGGTACTCAAGATTGGTTGATCGGAACATTACAGTGATCAGTTGTAACATTGCAGACCAAGCTGAGCTGCTAAAGGGTACGACGAGAGGCTCTCACAGCTGTGTAGTCATGAATTGAATTTGGTGATTCTGATTGTGATCAATACAGTAGGCTTCGAACTTATTATGATGTGCTACGTTACTAGCTGTTAAAGATACGAGAGTGGAGTAGATCATGTCATGCAGCTAGGAGGTCACCTAAAGGCCATGTCGTTGCTGGAAGTCGGTCTTCCATGTGTTCTGGGTCAATCTCATCTTGTAGTGCCCTGGAGACTACATGTGCAGTGGACATCAAAGCGTCGTCAACCATGTGTTTTATGTTGAGAAGTGCCTGAAGCCTAGTAATGGCACATGTACATGGGTGGACTGGTTATGGCTAGGGCATAACACACAGAAACCACCTTGAAGTTCCCAAGGCCATGTAGCTCAGTGGTTAGAGCACTGGACCTAGAATGTCTGGGGGTCTTGGGTTCAATCCCCAACATGGCTATACTTTTCCTGAGATTGAATGTCCCTCGATCGGGGTGCTGAAACCTCAACATTTTACAGCATGCAGAAGGAGCTGCTGTGCAGCGTAAGGTCCCAAAGTGTTCATGTGTATTGTGGCAGAGAACACGCCACGCACATGAAGGAAGAGGTGAATGTAGGCTCCATGGCCTGTATATTGAACCATGTGTGATACAGTTGCAGCGTCTGAGGGGCTAAAAGGATACTGGCTCACTGACAGTCAGGCCAAGCATGCCCGCCAGAACCCCCCAACAGATGGGAAGGTGCCCCGGTGCATCAGAATCGCCTCTCTGCACGTGCAGCTTAAGTGCAGCCACCAATGCACCTGCCTGGTTCTCATGTTCATCGAGAAGGGGTAAATATGTCGTTGGTATCTTCAACATCAGAAAGGGTGGGCGAGTGAACCCCCTTGCATAAAGTGTGAGCAACGCAGGGCCTTGTGCACATGATGCACAATGTGTGACATAGTTCAGCGTACTCGCATTGTACAGAGCATCGAGATGACTGAGGGCTTGAAGTGCCTCGTCCAGCTTGGTCATTTCCCCACTAGCATAAGCAGTAGTGATGCGGTGAGCATCACACGCGAAGGGTAGCATGCTGCATGGGTAGGTGTCAACTGAGTTTTGGAGAAAGGCGAGTGTGTCTGAGCCAGGGGGGGTGGCAGGCACATGGAAGAGCACATGAGCAGCGGTGGACTCGAGACCTGTGGAAGCTACGAATGAACCTGTTGGGAGGTTGGCATCAGAAAGGAGGAGTAATAGATAGGTCTCCTTGTCAACCTGCATTCGTGATCTGCAAGATCAAAGGTGTTGGTGGCAGGCTGGAGTCCGGCACTCTGAGTCCGGCAAGTGTGGATCCATGCACTTTTTTTTTTTTTTGAACTTGACTTTATTGATGTGCTTGCGGGACTCAGCCCAATCGCGCAGCTACATCAGGGTACAATGTAACTACTGTGGGGAAAGGTACAGGAGATGCCATATCTACTAGGGACAGGCTAGGTGGAAAACTCAAAGAGAAAATCCTATAAGTCATAATGTACATGGAGAGGCCGTCCAAGAAAGAGACCATTCAAAGAAAGAAAGGTTCTTACTAAGTCCAAAACCAAGGGGGCTTGCAAGGCTGTCTGGTGTGGATGGGCTTGAAGAAAGCCCATGTCTCCTGAATGAACTCCAGGAGCTGTGTGACCCTGGCACAATTATTGAAGATCTGTGGCCAGGTCAGCTCATCAAATAGCATGCTGGTGTCCATCCCGAGAGTTGTCTGAGTTTGGGCATACAATGGGCAGTCAAGGGTAGTGATTGTCAAGGGTTTTCATACCCACGTGGGTAAGCGCCACAGGTTTTGCTGGGTACAGGTACAGGTATATGGCTCCCAACCCATGGAAACCCATACCTGTGTGGCAGGTTTGGCAGGTATAGGCACCAATCATGCATTGACAAGATCAGTAGAAATTCTAAGATAAAACACATCTGCAGCCACAAAAATAAAAGATCTTGTCTGATGTATGCTATAGGGTATCTTTAAATATGTTCTAGTATTATTATATGAAGTATCAAAGCAGATCAACAGTGCAATGTAAAATAAAAGTGTTATCAGTGATCCACTTCTTGAAAATCATGATGCACCTGTTTTATCAATGCGCAACCAATTCTGCTGGTCTGGCACTATCTAAAATACTCTCTAGACTACTTTAGACTATAATATAATTTAATTATCAAATTAGTTTACTGAAACAAGGCCCATGTGTATCTACAAGCTGCATGGGGCAGCAACTACATTGCATTGCATGGTGGTCTGACCTCCTTCCTATTAAGGAAGGTTGACTTAAATGCACCAGGACAGTCGCACTTGTATGAAATGAAACCAGAATAATAAAATAATAATGTAAATAAAGGATCCTTTTAATCTTCTGAACATAAACCAACAATATTTGAGGGATCTTGAGTAGCCATAAATGAATGCGTTGTGTCCAAGTGCATATCTCCCAGACTGGGATGTCCCGGGCTGGATGTCCGAAATGTGTGATGCAAGTAAAGAACTTGCATGTGTTTCATTTTATGGGTAACCCAGGTATCAAAACAATTATCCAGGGGTTACCCCTGCAAATTGCTATGTGTTCATCAAATTAATTTTGCATTCTGTGTGGTTATCTGACAGGCTTTTCATCAATGTTCTATAACATCCTATCTAATCATCTCTGTATACTGTATTTTAGTTGTGCTTGTATAAAATTGAAAGCAGAATAATAAAATAAAAATGGAATAATCTTAATCTTCTGAACATAAAATAAGAGTCATTGAGGGATCTTAAGCAGCCACAAATGAATGCATTGTGTATCTTCTTGGTCCAGGAAGGCCCAGGCTGGGTATCCAAAATGCGTGATGCAAGTAAAGAACTTGCACACGTTTTCACGGGTGACCCATGGGTAACCTGCAGGTTACCCATACCTGTCACTACAGGTATGGGTATGGGTATGGGTACCAACAAGGATACCCCAGGGTTACCCCTGCCAATCACTAGTCAAGGGCAACATGATTGAATGAGGCCAGGGTGATGCCATCACAGTGGCACAGGCATTCCACAATGGGATGGCAGGGGAAGAAGCATCTGTGGTACTCCATGATGAAGGTGTGGCTGGTGGCCAGCTGGAAAGCTGTGGAGACCATGTGACAGGTGAACAGGTTGAACTTGCACTTGGCTGTAGCCGCAGTCCAGAGGGGATGGTTCCTGCCAGTAGGGGGTCCCAAGATGGAGATGGAGTAGGCCTTGTGTGAGACATCATCAGGGGTGACCAATGAGATGCAGAGCCATTCATCATGCCAGTTGTCATAGGCATGGAGGTGCGACAAGGCACACCACTGGAGAGGAGAGGGAGGGGAGTCAGTGTCACCAACACAGAACAGACGGCAGGTGCAGTCAGCAGCCTTGGGAGCTAGGGCAGTGGTGTGGTAGCATGGGGAGGGTGGGCACCACATGAAGGTGATGTCCAAGGAGGGGAAGTCTACAAGCAACTTAGCCAATGTTCGATGGAAGGAGATGAAGTCACCAGTGAAGCAATGGGGGTTGTGGGAGCATAGGCCCAACAATGTTGAACTCAATGGGGCTGTGAAGACCATGCGCTGTGGGGGTTTGCATCCTTCATAGAAGGTCGTGAACCATTGGAGGGCATGAGTGAGGCCAAAGAGGTCGAGGTTGGCTTTGACACCACCTGTTCCTCTGACCCAGTGGTTGGTCATCTCACCTGAAGGGTCCATAAGGATGGTGGTGGTGGCACCAACACATTTGTTGTCCACTCAGTATGTGGTGGAGAGGGAAGAGGCCATGTGCATGAGGGAAATGTCAGTGTGGGGTAGAGCTAACAGGGAGATGACTTCATCAAGATGTACATTGGGGGGCAGGTACCCACAATGTGTGTTACAAACCCCACTGTGTCATCTCATTTCTTTTGGTTGGACATGTGACTTGCTGTTTGGATGTGCTTGGCTTCTGTTTAGCTGTGTTGTGATTCCTTTTACATATGTTTGTCTCTTATCTTTGGTTTGCTTCTTTCTTATCTATGACTCATATCTTACGTCCGGACTCTTACATAGTTTCCCACCAGAATTGCAATTATACTGAATGCATCTTGGTATATTCTCATCTGACCCACCTTGGCCCCGATTCCCCTTTTAGCTACCTTTACCTTATTAATGACTTTGTTGATACAATATGTACAAGACTCTGATTGGAACTCTGCTTGTTATGCCCAGTGCGGGACGTTCCACATGACTTGTGTGACAGCATGATACTGGGGTTCGGATAAGAGACCAACAAGATCTCTTGGAGCAGGATGTGACGAGTCAAAGTCAAAGAGGCTGTACTCTAAGACGATGGTGAGCGGAAAGTGCCAGAAGCACTTGAGACAAGCAGACGTTAGAGAGGACAAGGGAGAGTCCAGAAGACTGGCACTGATGTATTCAATAAGTTGAGTCTAAGGTCTACCGGGTAGCTATAGCGGACTTATATACGTAAGGCAGTGGGCGTCTACAAGATAAGGATACGGAGTCAAGTGGGCCCAAATATCTGAAAGCAGAGGGCATAAAGCCTGGCTTCTACTGATAGGGGATTAAGTAAATGTCTGGTCGTATGATAAGGAGATAAGTGATAAGTGAAGAAACAGGTAGGTAAACATGAACAAGCAAACGAGTCACAGGGATGGACGAAGGGCATGTGACGGATCCCACAATGGAGACGTGATCTGGTAGTGAAGCGTGGGCGGCAGGGAGGGGTTCCTGTTGGGCAAGAAAAAGAAAATGGGAAGCGATGGGGTTCGTAACACTGCTGTCCATTACATATATAAGACTTGTCTAGATACTTTGTATTCCCTAGACTTGACTTCTTAATCGACTTGGTGCATTACCTTCTGGGTGATCTCTAAAACTTGACTTTCAAATTGTCTCAGTGCTTCTGGCACTTCTCCGCTCAACTATACTAAGGGATTAGCTCCTTGGTATAGACTCTATCCCCGAACTTTGCATACCTATAACACAGTGTGCCTGTGACTCGTAGCTCAGCTACACGACTTAGTTCACATGTTGTGACAAATGCCTGCACCAGGTATAACATTAAGTTGAGTCTCCCACTGTGGCTTCATCCAGGAGCCAGAACATCCACTGAGAAGAACAGATCAAGCGATGGGACAAGGACAATCTCTCACAAAGAGTCCTTGGTTCTGCCATTTGGAAAGATTTTGGAACTGA
This sequence comes from Multifurca ochricompacta, assembly GCA_022496185.1. Taxonomy (NCBI): domain Eukaryota; kingdom Fungi; phylum Basidiomycota; class Agaricomycetes; order Russulales; family Russulaceae; genus Multifurca; species Multifurca ochricompacta. Next base: position 2,799 of record WTXG01000428.1, on the reverse strand, counting down.
GTTTGGATACTACGTCTATTATGATGACCAGTACCAGCCAGTTGAATACAATGAACAGAAACGGGTTTGGTACTGTATCCATTACTCTGACAGCAAACATTCCTGGGTCACCACAGGACCTGCCCCACCAGAATACGGTTTAGGGCCTTGGAGAGAACAACCTCCGGCCATTGTCACTGACTCAGACCCTGACAAATACACTGAAGAAATCAAAGCACGAGTTATAGCCACTAGTCTACCAGCTCCAACAGTTGCACCTGAGACATCCATGTTCAGTAGATCTGCTTTGGAGTCTCCTCAGATCACACGACAAGTATCAGACGCCCCAACTATAGTTTACCCCACAATGTCAACTATAGCAGCTCAACTTCCAGACCTGGCTCCCCCAGCCCTGATCCAGAACATACCACCCCCATCTGGATGCCTTTTGGGTGTCCTTCCCACCACATTTGCAGGAGATCAGTCCGCCAGCAAAAAGTTTATGCTGGAGTTTGAAACTTTCAAGAACTTTAATCACAATGTCCCTCAGATTGTCAATCCCTTCCAGTGCACCAACCTGTTTCTCTCACTCATTAGAGGGGATGCTGTTGACGACTGGATGATGGAACAGATTGAGTGGCTCAACAATTGAGTCACTGCAGGAACTTGGACTACAGATGAAGATCTGTGGGATACCATTGCCCAATGGTTCAAGGACACCTTCACAGACAGACAGGTGAAGCAGAAAGCCGCCAGGGAGCTGAAATCCCTGAAGATGGATCAAGGAGATCTTGATGGATATGTGGCCAAATTCTGCAACCTGGCAAAACATGCAGGGTATGATGTTAATGAGGAGGCAACGCTTGACCTCTTCTCCCAAGGGCTCCCCAACCCCTTGGTCAAAAACATCATCCAGTTTCACCACCCTGAGATGTGGAGCCAATGGACCAATGCTGTGAGATGGCAGCAGCAGGATTACTTGGATTTCCAGACATGCTTCGGTCTGGATACCAAGAAAGGAAAGACTAGAGATCAGTGGAAGGTGGCATTCGGAGTAAAGCCTGCCACACAGAGGGATCCCAACACCATGGACACCTCTGCGGATTGCACTCAGGCATGAGCTGCGCTCACCAATGGCAAAAAACAAACATTGATGAAAGAAGGGCAGTGCTTTCACTGCCGGGCACAGGGGCATATGTCCCGGTTCTGTCCAAAAAAAGGGGCTTGAGCTGCTGAAGCAACCGTCACAGTGACTACAATGCCCATGACACCAATGCCACCTGTGCAGAGTCCACCCATACAGAACCTGCCTACCACCCCAAAAACAAAAGAGCAGAAAGCAGAAGCCCTCTGGGCCAGTATGATGAATGAAGATGAAGGAGTCCACGCCATCCTGGTAGAAAAAGCATTTGGACAAAAGGATTTTTAAAAGGCTCAACCCCATCAGCCTGGGTGCGAGAATTTCATGTAACTTCTGTGTATACAAGTCGTTTCAAGTCTTTGAAAATACCAGTTCACTTTGAAACTAAACAGAAGATGGCCAATCAACGAATCTTAATTGACTCTGGTGCCACTGACAATTTCATTAGTCAAAGACTTCAGCAAATCCTGGGCTTAGTGTTACAAACCCTGCTGCATCGTCTTGTTTCCTTCACGTGACCTGCTGTTTGGACGTGCTTCCCCTTTGTTGACCATGTTGTGACTGGCATTGTACTTGTTTGTTCCTTATCTATGACTCGACTTCTTGCTTATCTGTGACTCATACCTTACATCAGAACTCTTACGTATTTTCCCACCAGAATCGCAACTATACTGGATCTGTCTATGTATATTCTCACCTGGCCCACCTGACTCCGTTCCCCTTCAGTTAGATTACAACTTCATTGATACATCGAGTACAATACTCCGATTTAGACTCCAATTCTATTAATATATAAGGCCTGTCTAGATAGCCTGTATGCCTTAGACTCGACTTCTTAATCAACTTGGTGCATTACCTTCTGGGTGATCCTAAGACCTGACTTTGAATTGTCTCAGTGCTTTTGGCACTCTTCCTCACCATACTAAGGGATTAGCTCCTTGGTATTGACTTCTCACCCGATCTCCATGTACTTGAAAGACAGTGCACACTTGACTTATAGTTTTGCTACGCACCTATCACACGTCGTGACAATGCCCACCAGCATTACATTAAGTCAAGTCTCCCCCACTTGGCTTCATCTAGTTGAAGCCAGACCTTGCACACTGAAGAACTCATCAACCGTTGAGATGAGGATAACCTTTCACAACAGGTCCTTGGCTCTGCGTCTGGAAAGATTTTGAAACCAAGTTTGGATACTACATCTATCACGACGACCAGTACCAGCCAGTTGAATACGATGAACAGAAACGAGTCTGGTACCATATCCATTACTCTAGAAGCCACTGTTCCTGGGTTACCACAGGACCTGCCCCACCAGAGTACGGCCTAGGGCCTTGGAGAGAGAATCCTCCAGCCATCGTCACAGATTCAGAAACCAAAGAATACATCAAAGAAAGCAGCGAAGACGCACAAGTCATAGCCCCTAGTTTTACGGCTCCGACAGTTGCACCCAAGAGTACTATGTCCAGAATATCTGCTTTAGTCTCTCCCCAGATCACACGACAGACCTCAGACACCCCAACCATCACTTATCCAACAATGTCGACCATTGCTGCGCAATTGCCAGACCCCACTCCAGTTGTCCCTGTCCCAAACCTCCCTCCCCCATCAGGATGCCTTATGGGAGTCCTCCCCACCATGTTACTGGTGATCGATCCCAGAGCAAAAAGTTCATGCTT
>WTXG01000427.1:0-23940 GCA_022496185.1 Multifurca ochricompacta | reverse complement strand
CAATGGATGTCAAATCGGCATTCCTACATGGCGATCTGGATGAGGAAATTTATATGAGGCAACCAGTTGGTTTTGTCGTTGCTGGCAAGAGTCCAAAGTTTGTAGGCTGCAAAAAGCATTATATGGCCTCAAACAAGCCTCCCGAGCATGGAACCTTCAATTCCATGGAGTTCTTAATGAACTAGGCTTTACTCGGACGTACTCTGATGCAGGAGTATATGTGTTTCATCAAAAGGAGGGGGATGATTCACTCTATGTCATTCTTTATGTAGATGACATTACTATACTTGGATCTTCCAATGATAAGATAACATGGCTGAAGTCATCACTATCTAGTCGATATGAGATGACTGACTTGGGAGAGATCCAGTCATACCTTGGAGTTAACATCACCAGGGATCGTCCTAATAAGACACTGGAGATTGACCAAGCAGCCTACATTTTATCTATTATTGAGAAGTTGGGATGAGGGATTCCAACCGAGTATATACTCCTCTTCCTCTGGCGCTGATGTACATCTGGTCAAATTTGATGGCCAGGCATCTACTTCTGAAATAAAGAAGTACCAACAGTTGATGGGGTCTCTGCTATGGGTGCAGATTGGAAGCAGACCCGACATCATTTTGCTGTAGCGCGCCTTAGTCAATACGCTTCCAACCCCTCTCAAGATCATATGCGACTTGCAAATATGTCCTTAAATATCTAAATAGTACAAAGGACTGCAAGTTGCGGTATTCTGGAGGGAATGGGGAGAGTGGCCTTCATGGCTTTGCAGATTCCTCATGGGGAGATCAAGAGGACTGCCACTCTACCTCAGGCTACGTGTTTTCTTAGCAAATGGCGCCATTTCATGGTGTTCCAGAAAGCAGAAAACAGTAGCACAGTCCACCACTGAAGCCGAATATATGAGCCTCTCCGAGGCTGCAAATCAGGCAGCGTGGTATAGGACTTTATGGAGGAATTAGGGTATGAGGTATCCTCCCCTATACTACTCCATTGTGACAATAAGGGTGCCGTGGATTTGGCATTAAACCCAGTCACAGGAAGGCGGTCAAAGCATATTCCAATCAAGTACCATGCCATCAGGGGATATATTGAATCGCGCATAATTGAGTTAGTGCGTACCCCCACAGGTGAGATGCTGGCAGATGGCTTCACTAAGTCTCTACCAAGAGCATCGTTTGAAACCATGGTAAATGGACTTGGACTTATGCTGGAATGAGAGAGCTGGAATCTGGAGACTTTGTATACCAGTTTCACTTTCCCACCATGAGTAAAGTTCTCAACTTCGAGAGTGACGCAAGAAGTGTGTATGGTTTCAGTTTGCATAAGCGAATCACCGCGATATGCCTCTGAACACCATGCTCTTACTCCTACACTTGAGAGTTAGAGAAGTTGGATCTCTGGCTGGCGATATGCTCATTTAATTGTGATGGCAGTGTGCTCATCCAACTCATTTCCCATCTATGACCAGATGCCTTCAGCATGGAGGGATGTTGAACACAGGAGATGTTCAGTGATGCTTCAGGCATCAGGTGATTAGATTAGCTACTTTGTAGATTAGATTAGATACCGGAGTTTCGGACTATTTACATTATCATTATTACTTTCTTTCTCACATTCCACAGTAGCTGACTGATACACCGAGTAACATGTGATTTCTGTAGTGGCCAATGGCCTTTCTCCCTCATGTTTATTGTTTGGACTTTGTCTGGCACTTGTGGACTTATTCCCAGTGCACAGACCACCCTTGGATAAGTATATAAGGGTGTCACAGCCAGGTGCCTGCTGCGTCCAGTCTCGTTTTCGATGTCCGAAGGCCCTCAAGATACGGGCGCGCTCAAGATTCGGGTTCTAGCAAAGAAGATCTAAGTTGGGTCAAAGTTTCAAGTGCCCACGACAATATGGAGGGGGCGCGTGCAGGAAACGAAGTTGAAGGGCAGCAGCAATATGCCCTGCTGAGCTTACTGGGGAGAAGGCTCCTTAAGCTGCCACTTAGGGAGTTCAAGTGGAGTTCTGTGAAGTCGAATACACCTGTATTAGATACAAGAGAACAGACTTAAAGTCTGTCCCTGTAACCTAGTAGTCTAAATACATGTTATAGAAGGCACATCAGAGAGAGGCACATCAAGAACAGGTACATCAGAAGGCATAAACCAAGTAAAAGGTTCTGATAAGTAATCCTAGTAGTCATGGGTTCCAGGGGTTATGCCCTGGAGTGAGATAGAATAGGATGAGAGTCTAAAAGAGGGGTTGCGCCCTCTACAGATAACAGATGGTAAAGAAATTGGGGACAATGATCAAAAAAACGCGTGCGACATAACGGTCACAATCGTGTCACAAACCGTCACACAAACCGCAAACCGTCACATTACCCCTTCATATGGTCCAGCTTGGCCTCAAGCTGAGTCATCCTGAGTGAGATCAATAACGCGAGGGGAAACGCGCGGGTTGCGGCGTCGTCGTGGGCGTCGAGTACTTCCGATCCCACCAGCGTGGAGCACGGCACGAAGTTCAGGGTGTGGTGCGAAGTGAACTGCCTCGTCTGGACGCATGGGGCGGTCTCCAGCGTAGGCATAGGTTAGATAAGGGAACAGCCTGTAGTAGACATCACCGCGAGACAGTGCCTGGACCGTGTTTCGAATGTCCCGTGTCGTTCGATCCGCCTGTCTGCGCCAATAGGCCAGGTCGCGGTGTATCGCGTCAAGTTGTCTGGTGGCGTGTCGGTAGCGTGAAACCTCGGCCCAGGCTCCAGGGTCGCTAAGGTCGTCCAGTGCTGCGTTGACCAGGAGTGTGTAATCTTGATCTGCTTCGAAGAGGCGTCGCTGAGAGAGGTTGAGTATCGGGTTCGCGCCGCGCGCATATCGAGGGTGTGAATCAGTATGTAAGGGGAAGTAAAAGATAGGCTGGTGGGCTCCCATGGTACAGGCGATCTGGGGGTCTGCGCGTCGATATTCAAAAGTGATATAACGGGCTTCGGCCATATGTCCAAGGCTGTCAGCGATTAGTTGGGGAAAATGGAGGGGGGAATTCTCATGGTTGCGCGCGAATGGAGCTCCTGGATCGTCATAGTGAGTGACATTGTCCGCGTCTCAGTTTATTGCTTCGTCTTCTGGTAGTTGACCCAGCTCTGGGGATGCTGATCTATTGTCTTCGGAAGATTCGTCGTTGGCAATATTAATTTTAGCCTCCAGATGCGCTCTAGAGTCTTGAAGTGTGGTCAGTACTTGGTCTGGAGCCTGTAGTTCAGAACTCTGAGTGTGGGCGGCTAGTGTAGTGGTGTCAGTTAAGTTCTGGGTAGGTTGATCCTCCATGATAAAGGAGAAATGAGTGGTGGTCAAGGATGCAATCGGGTCGGGGGAAGCGTCGGTGCGTTGTGGGGGTACTTGAGGGCTGCCAAGGTTGCAGCATCATTGATGGCTTCTACAGTTGGTGAAATGATAGCCATATCTGCAAGGTAGAAGGGGTCTGTTTAGAGGTGTTGTACTCATTCTGGGGGTTACTTTGGATAACTTTCTTGGTTGAAAGAGTTGGGTCGTGCGTTTGATTCGAGCCATTATAAAAAGTATTGGTAATGGTGACAGGCTATGGGTCAAATCAGTGAAATTCAGGTGAAATTGTGCCCCATCTTAAGAGCGGTGCCGACCCTGGCGCCTTGACAGTGAGGTAGAATAGGACTTGAGGAGGTCCGGTGCATGGCAATCGGCCTCGTCCACCCACGAGTTGTCACTGGCCGGATAGCCTTTCCAACTGACCAGATATTGTAGTTTCTTCGCGCGGCCATAAAGACGGTGATTCAAAATGGCATCTATTTCATATTCTTCCTCGTGGTTAATGAGATCAGGTGGGGCCTCGTGTAGTTGGGACCGTGGGCGTCGGTTTCGTGATAAGCCGATAGCAGGTCGATGTGGAAGGCGTTGTGGATCTTCATATGAGATGGTAGGTCTAGTCGATAAGCAACCGGCGAAATACAGGCCGAGATCGTGAATGGTCCGTAGCGGCGAGGGGCTAGTTTCGAGGAGGGGAAATGCGTTTTGAGGTGTTTCCCTTCCAGCCAAACTTGCGATCCAATCGCTAGTTGTGGGCGGGTTGGTTGGTCTGCTGTTCTTTTGAATGCGTTCTCCGCACGCAAGCGCGCATCGTGTAGATCGCGTAATCGCTTGTCTACCTGAGGTACACCGGAGTCAGTAACTTCTGCTTTCCAATCGAACTGCACGCCATGGATTAGTGCATGTGGGGAGAGCTTTGTTTTGTCGTGTGGCCATGAATTGTGCACATATTCAGCTAATGGCAAATACTCTGACCATCTATGTTGATCGTCGCTTATCCAAAGTCGTAGATATTGCTCTAGCCAGAGATTCATGCGCTCACTGGAGCCGTCCGTTTGTGGGTGGAATGCTGTAGACAAATTTTGTTGAATTTGAAGAGTTTTTGCAAGCGCGCGCGCGAAGTGCGACGTGAAGCACGGATCACGATCTGAGATGATTCGCTGTGGGATCCCAAAGAATGGGAAGAGGTGGCGATAGTAGAGGGTAGCTATACCCTCTCCAGTGATCTCTTTGGTGCAGGGTATAAACCGGGCGGCCTTAGAGCATCCTTGATCTACAATTGTCAGTACTGCGTCATATTTCCCGGATGGCGGGAGATCCGTAATTAGATCCATAGCAATGTATTGAAACGGACCGACCATAGCCGGTACGTCAAGGGGAAAAGTCGGCGCCTTTTTCATAAGCTTTGGCTTATTTTCTTGACACTTGGCACATCCTTTGACGTAATCGCGTACAATTGCTTTAGATCGTTCCCTTCGTATTCGCGTTGAATTCCTTGTGTGGTCTTGTCGATGCCCGGATGTCCCGCTAGGATGTGATCGTGATAACGTTGAAGGATCTCGCGTCGCTCGGGGAGGGTAGCCGGAAAAGGCTGTTTCTCCGAGTGCGACGTCTTGATAAACAATTCTGCTGGTAGCACTGTAACTTCCTCATTATCTTGTGTGCCGTGGTCTGCGTCCGGTCGACGCGAGAGCATATCTGCAACTGTATGAAGCTTCCCTGGAACGTGTTCGAGTGTAAAATCGAAATCAGCAAGTTCTTGAAGCCACCTAGCTTGTCGGCGGTTTAGTTTCTGTGGCTCCTTGAAGTATTGGAGGTTATTATGATCCATGCGCACTTGGGCCTTATGCTTAGCACCTAGAAGATAGTGGCGCCAAGATCTAAAGGCGATAATGATTGCGAACAGTTCGCGATCATAGACGTCCCAGTTTCGTTGCATTGCGTCCAGAGTCTTTGATAGGTAAGCAATAGGGTGGAGTCGTCCTTCCAAATCCTTTTGACTGAGGGTTGCTCCGAGTGCGTATCCCGACGCGTCTGCATCGACAATGAACGGTTCTTCAAAGTTCGGCTGCATCAACACTGGCTGAGAGGTGACCCGTCGTTTGAGGGTATCAAATGCTTCTTGCTCTGTCGCGGTCCACTTCCACTGATGTTTTGCGCTTGTGAGTGCGTTTAATGGGGCCGCGATCTTGCTAAAACCTTGAATGAACCGACGATAGAATTGGCAAAACCCTAAGAATGATTGGATCTCCTTCACGGTTGTAGGTACCTTCCAGGTAGTGACTCCTTCTACTTTGATCAGATCCATGTGCACTTGGTTCGCTTCCAGAATAAGTCCGAGGTATTCTATGTGTGTCTGCTCGAAGGCGCATTTTTCGGGCTTAAGATAGAGATCTAGTTTATTAAGTTTATCGAGGACGCGGTGAACTTTAGATTGATGATTTCGGAGATCATGGTCGGTATGAATGAGAATATCATCCATATACACAGTGAACCAAGCGTTGCCGGTTTTGTCTCGCTCGTTTAATTCCTCTCTAAATTCTGCATTCATCATAGTCTGGAATGTTGCCGGGGAGTTTGTTAAGCCAAAGAACATAACATTAGGCTCATATAGACCACGATTGGTCTTAAAGGCTGCCTTCCATCGGTCTTCGGGAACTATGCAGATGTTGTTATACAGTAGCCCACAAAACTGTTCCAATGTTTGGCCATCCTGGAGAGATTGACCTACCACACAATGAGAATAATTTCCAAAATTAGTAGAAATTAGTAGATGATAGTGTAGCATCTAAGCTTCAATTAGAGCCTATACTAATGTCAATTGAGTCAGTGGTTCATGATATATAAAATGTTTTGTGAGGCATTATCATTGGAACAGTTTTGTGGCCAACATGTAAGATGACAAAACCGGTATCTGGTGGTCATGGGAATGCATTGACAGTCATGTGACAATGTTTAATAAGTTGAACACACACCAAATAATCATCAACAACACTTGCTTCTTACCATGCATGCCCTCTCTGCTGCCAAAAGGACTCACATTGTCTCCCTCCTCACTTCATGCAAATCTGCCCATAAAGTGTCAACTATGACTGGCCATGGCACTATTATCATCTCAAGATGGGTCATAAATACTGCCCTTACCATCCCAAGTCAAATGGAGGGAGACCAAGGAAGCTGACAGAGAGAAATGCTCAGCATGCTGTTTGCCTTATCTCCTCTGGCAGGGCAGACACAGATGTGGAAGTGACTAGAGCACTTCAGAAGTTGTTAATGGGTTCCTCTATCAACATACAATGCCCATCCATCCTCCCATCAAATTTTCAAGCCATACCTGGCCCCTCCCATATCATACACCCCCATTCCATCATACAGTAACCCACAAAACCATTCCAATGTTTAACCATCCTGAAGAGATTGACCAATCACACCATAGGAATAATTTCCAAAATTAGTAGAAATTGGTAGATGATACAATATCATCTAAGTGTCACTTAGAGCCTATACTGATGTCAATTGAGTCAGTGGTTCATGATATATAAAATGTTTTGTGTAGCAATGTCATTGGATTGGTTTTGTGGCCTATTGCACTTATGATGGAATGGGGGTGTATGATATGGGAGGGGCCAGGTATGGCTTGAAAATTTGATGGGAGGATGGATGGGCATTGTATGTTGATAGAGGAACCCATTAACAACTTCTGAAGTGCTCTAGTCACTTCCACATCTGTGTCTGCCCTGCCAGAGGAGATAAGGCAAACAGCATGCTGAGCATTTCTCTCTGTCAGCTTCCTTGGTCTCCCTCCATTTGACTTGGGATGGTAAGGGCAGTATTTATGACCCATCTTGAGATGATAATAGTGCCATGGCCAGTCATAGTTGACACTTTATGGGCAGATTTGCATGAAGTGAGGAGGGAGACAATGTGAGTCCTTTTGGCAGCAGAGAGGGCATGCATGGTAAGAAGCAAGTGTTGTTGATGATTATTTGGTGTGTGTTCAACTTATTAAACATTGTCACATGACTGTCAATGCATTCCCATGACCACCAGATACCGGTTTTGTCATCTTACATGTTGGCCACAAAACTGTTCCAATGATAATGCCTCACAAAACATTTTATATATCATGAACCACTGACTCAATTGACATTAGTATAGGCTCTAATTGAAGCTTAGATGCTACACTATCATCTACTAATTTCTACTAATTTTGGAAATTATTCTCATTGTGTGGTAGGTCAATCTCTCCAGGATGGCCAAACATTGGAACAGTTTTGTGGGCTACTGTACCCCCAGCAGACATCCATCTTCGTGAACAGGGTGCTGCCGCGGACTCGATCTATTAGCTCCGGAATTAATGGTAGGGGATATGTATTTCGAACTGTCCACTCGTTGAGCTTGCGATAGTCCTGGACCGGTCTCAGTTTCCCATCCTTCTTCTTAATGAAGAAGAATGGGGATGCGTATGGTGATTTAGATTCGCTGATGTACCCCTTCTGTAAGTGTTCCTCCAAGAACTTATTTAGTGTGTCTTGTTCTCCTGGCCCTAGTGGGTAGATCTTACAGTCCAGTGTTGCAGGCGCTCCTGGTTTTAAGTCGATCCGATGATCCCAAGGTCTAGCCTCGGGGAATTGTTGAGCCTCTTGGTCGCTGAACACCTTTTGATGTCGGTGATATTCCTGCGGCACTATCTGATCCCAAGGGCGCTCCAGATCGGTTTTTGCCTTAATTGCTAGTTCTTGGGCTATATTTAATCGCTTAATGTATTCCCTCGGTACTCTGAGTCGGATCGACTGCATGAGGCACCCTTGCGTCCAATCTATAAGCGGATTACTGGCGGCGAGCCACGGATATCCTAAAATCATTTGGTCGGTTCCAATTGATGCAATATAAAACCGATGTCGTTTAAGTTCATTGTTTGTAATTATGTCCAAATCAACGTATTGATCAATGTTGCGAGTGGCGTTAGGTGTTCCATCGGCGTTGCGCAGCTTCTTGGGGATTGCGAGCCGCTTTGTCAGAAGTCGGTGTTTGATAACTATCTTGTAATTAATGAAGTTTTCCGTTGCACCACTATCGATGAGTGCTTCTATGTTGGCCATTTCTTTCACACCTTGTAGAGGGATAGATACTTTCATTGCTTGGACTGGTGAAATGTATACATGGTGTGAAACTAGTGCTCGAATGAAGGCTGCATCATTCAAGCAATATAAAATCCTCGTCATCTTTAAAGTGATTTTGCAACTCGAGGCATTGATCGTCGGTTATGGTTTTCAGGGATGTCGCGAGTTCCACGATATTCACAGCTGGTTTCAAGGCAGCTGATCCGGTGGGTACCTCCGCAGTTGTCTGCGATACTTCGGCGATCGTGGCGGTCCGGGTTGGGGCGCTTGTGCTTGGTCGAGGTCTTTTATTGGGGCAATCGCGAACTAGATGTCCTCGGCGTCCACACTCGAAGCAGCGTCCCTCCTTCTTATATTGTTCTTTCTCCTCAGTGGTAACCGCCTTTTTTATGACATCGACGTCCATCGCATTTGGGTCGCATCTACAAGGAAGCGTGAACTTGTTCCCTCGATTGTTGTTTCTATTGCCGATTGGTACTTTATCGCCAAACATACGCTGCATAAAAATCCAGTTGGCGTGATGCTTTCGTGCCGATTCTGCCGTGTCGTCAAATGTCTGGGGGGTGTCCTGGGTTACCATGGTTTGCACAAGTTTTCGTGGCAACCCTTTGAGGAAGTTTTGGCGTGTTGCGGGTCATCCAGGTACAACTCGGCTCGAGCGGCGAGACTTCGGAAGTCGGCTATGTAGTCATCGATATTTCCACCTGTCATTCTCAAATTTGCTAATTCCTGTAATGCCTTTTGTCTGGCGGCTACATTGGCAAAGGCTGTCAGGAACGTTTGTCGGAATTTCTCCCACAGGTGCGGCTCTAGAATTTTGGAGCGGGACACGTTGGCTAACCACCTCGTTTGTTCCATCACCCATCGGCTAACCTTGGGGCCTCTAATCAAGGCCAATATGTATGATATTTTCGATATCTCGTTTTTCATGACTGTGGCCTCGGTATTCAAGAAGATATGAAGTTCTACCTGGGTCCACCAGTCATCAGCCGTCGCTCGATTTCCGTCGAAGAACGGGGGTGGTACCCCTTCAATTCGTCCTCCGGTCGTGCTTTCTTTCGGTGTGGCGAGTATCACGGTAGGTCCTTCGTCTGGGTCGTCTGGGCTAACCGAACGTTGTCTCTGTTTAGGTTGTGGTTCTGGAAGGGTCATCATTTCTGTGGAATCTGTATCAGCGGGCAGCGCTTCGAATAGCGGCTGGAGGACCTGTGTTACGTCCGGTGTGAGACGTTCTGCACGACTTGTGCGACAGCTTTGTACGTATGTTCAGATGAGAGGTCAATAAGGCCTTTCGGAGTTAAAATGGATGAGTCAAAGTCAACGGGGCTGTTCCCGAGTGACAATGGTGAGCGGAAAAGTGCCAAAAGCACTGAGACGATTGAGTCAAAGGTTTCAAGGGGAAGTCCAGAAGACAAACACCGATGTATTCAATAAGTCGAGTCTGAGGTCTACATTGTAGTTACAGCAGACTTATATGCGTAATCGAATGGGCATCTACGAGATAAGAGAACAGAGTCATGTGGGCCCAAATATATGAAAGCGAAGGGCGTAAAGCCTAGCTTCTGATAGGGAACTAGGTAAGTGTCCGGTCGTATGATAAGGGATAAGAGATAAGGGAAGAGGAGTCAATCATAGACAAAGCGAGGCAAGCAGAGACAAAGTCAATCACGGGGAAGGAAGTAAAGCATGTGACGGATCCCACGATGGAGACGTGATCTGGTAGTGTAGGGTAGGCGGCAAAGAGGGGTTGTCGTTGGGTAGGAAGAAAAAGACAGGAAGAGACGGGGTTCGTAACAACCTGGTCGGTTAGTGGGGTTCTGGTGGTGCTAGGTGCGTTGAGTCCTGTCTCGTGAGGAGCTACTCTGATGGCTTCTATCTGTCCTTGATTAGGGCGGACGTGATACCAAGTCCCTTGGTAGAAGTCGACGGCAATACGGGTAGTCCTATAAGGAACCCAGTATCCTCGGAAAGGTGCGTTCTCTTGTCTGATCTCCAACCAACGCGCGTTTCCTTTTAGCTCTGGTTCAACGTCATCAGTTAATCGTGTGGGGAGGATGAATGGGAATGAAGTCGCCACAGCTGCAAGATGGGTGTCGATGGCTGTCGGCGAGGTGTCCTGGAGAAGTCTTGCTTCTGGTCGAGATTCGAGAAGGAAGTCGGGGTTCACGGGTTTGTCGCGGGAGACACTTTCGGTCGGGGAGTTGCTTGCAAGGAGGGCAAAGCGATTTCGTGTCGCAGGTGAGGTTATTTCAATGGGTGGTGTTACTGACCCTTCTGCTTCTAGTTCTCGTTCCGGCGACAGGTACTCAAGAGATTCGTTGTCGGACGGCGTCTGGGGTTCCCTTGTGGAATAAGACGTCGTTAATCGGGGGTCAGGCAAGGAGACGCGTCGTCGTCGCCTTGCGGTGTCGGGTGAGTAATTTGATTTCTAAGATCTGTAAGTCTGTTCTAATGTCACAGCCAGGTGCCTGCTGCGTCCAGTCTCGTTTTCGATGTCCGAAGGCCCTCAAGATATGGGCGCGCTCAAGATTCGGGTTCTAGCAAAGAAGATCTAAGTTGGGTCAAAGTTTCAAGTGCCCACGACAATATGGAGGGGGCGCATGCAGGAAACGAAGTTGAAGGGCAGCAGCAATATGCCCTGCTGAGCTTACTGGGGAGAAGGCTCCTTAAGCTGCCACTTAGGGAGTTCAAGTGGAGTTCTGTGAAGTCGAATACACCTGTATTAGATACAAGAGAACAGACTTAAAGTCTGTCCCTGTAACCTAGTAGTCTAAATACATGTTATAGAAGGCACATCAGAGAGAGGCACATCAAGAACAGGTACATCAGAAGGCATAAACCAAGTAAAAGGTTCTGATAAGTAATCCTAGTAGTCATGGGTTCCAGGGGTTATGCCCTGGAGTGAGATAGAATAGGATGAGAGTCTAAAAGAGGGGTTGCGCCCTCTACAGATAACAGATGGTAAAGAAATTGGGGACAATGATCAAAAAAACGCGTGCGACATAACGGTCACAATCGCGTCACAAACCGTCACACAAACCGCAAACTGTCACAAAGGGTGTCTGTTTCGTCTCTTCCACTTCAGAGTTCTTCTAACCTCTGAAGTGTAAGTGCCTTCTATACTATCTACTTAGCTATTAGACTAACGTTCTTTACATAGAACTTTCTTTGTCTAGGTCAGTAGTATAGTAATATAGAGTTCTTCTAACCTCTGAAGTAACTTTCTTTGTCTAGTCTTACACACTAACACTTACAGTCAGTATGCTGTGCACATGCCTGTTCTACAAGAGGGTCCAATCCAGAGCCAGGGTAGCAGTTGAGGAGAGCCCAGCAAATTCTTCTGTTGGAATGGATTCCCCCACAAGGAAAGCCGAATTGGACGCAGTTACCTTTGCTTTGAAAGCAATGTGTCCATTTCTGATGAAGCTGATGGTGTCTTTCCATATTGAGATAAAGAAGTGTCGATTCATAGCCAGATACAGAATAGAAAACAAGTTTGTGTGGAGAGAGGGAACATAGAGGACATTTGTGAATTCCACAGGGGGCATTGCCTTCCCCCCACCACAGGGATGAACCTGACTGACCCAATTCCCTCAGAGTACTGTAGGAATAGCGTGAGCTCTGAGCCCAAAACCATCCACTCTGGCCCACATTGCCTCCTCACGCCTTCAATCCACTCTCTCTCGAATGTCACCACTTCTGGCTGGACCAGTTCGCTTTCTTCATTATAAGTTCTGCTAATAAAACATTCTGACGTTAATTCGACCTTAGTTTCTGACTGTCTCTGATGCAATATAAATGTGATCGATACATAGCACGAAACATTATCTTTAGACTGCTTGCACTCCAGGCCGCCTTCCCATTCATTCCTTTTCGTCCTAATTGCTTTCTTCATCTCGCCTCTCAGGCTTTAACCTCTTTCTTCACAAATTCTACTTCATCACCACTCTTCTCTTAGGTCTCTCTACAGGTATTTAAAGGTACATACTTGCTTGTAGTAGGATCACTGAGCAGAAGCGCAATCTACAGTCATTCTCTCTCTCTCTTTCTCCTTTTGAGTGCTAAGCAACCATCACGACGATGACAAGCCCAAGGTCAGCAGACCCAGCAGCAGCAAAGCCAGCAAGCCAGCAAAAACCAGCAACCAGCCAAAGCCAGCAAGTCTTTGACGTATTTGACATATCGACGCATTTTGGCATATCAAGCATTTCGGTGCATCAGCACTTTCGATGACTTCAGCATCTTCTTCTCTTTCCCTCTTCTTGCAGAACCTTTCTCCACAATGAACTCATACAGTCTCTCGATCGTACAGTACACTGATGACCCATCTGCCAATTGAATTAAGGTGCTGTGTGGCCTCAAATTTGTAGCCAATGGCAATTGAATGTCATGAGCTGAGGCACCAGAGTCTGCATTCCAAGAGATGTGAGAATCAGGTTGGATAGAACAGGAAAGTGCACTCATGGAGGCAATGGACGCAGATTGTGGGGCAGTGGGGACACTGGAGGGGGAAATAGAGGCAGGAGTGGCTGATGGCGATGACGAGGAAGCAATCTGCTTTATGAGTTTCTCTTGGAGGAAGCATTTGGCCTCAACATGGCCAAGGCGAGAGCAAAAGTCGCACTTGGGGCAATTTTGGGCCTTGTTCTGAGTATTTTGAGGCGAAGGGGGCTTCTGAGATGAGTTATGTGAGGAGGATGAGGCGGCGAAGGCCAATGCAGTCCCAGATGAGTTAGGGCGAGTTTGATCCATGTTTCTGAGGCATTGGATCACAGAGTTTTTGTCAAATTTGTCCAGAACAGAGATAGTCCTCACAACATTGTCAAAAGACTGAGGAAGAGCCCTAATGATGGCCATGACGGCCAATTCGTCATAGAGGTTGCTTAAAGTGAATGAGTCAGGGGAGAGCGACTGGATGGTCCTGATCTGATCATTGACTTTATTAATTAATGCATCCAGAGAGTCAGCATCCTCCTTCTGGATCGAAAGGATGTTGAACACAGAAGATGTTCGGTGATGCTTCAGGCATCAGGTGATTAGATTAGCTACTTGTAGATTAGATTAGATACCGGAGTTTCGGACTATTTACATTATCATTATTACTTTCTTTCTCACATTCCGCAGTAGCTGACTGATGCACCATGTAACATGTGATTTCTGTAGTGGCCAATAGCCTTTCTCCCTCATGTTTATTGTTTGGACCTTGTCCGGCACTTGTGGACTTATTCCCAGTGCACAGACCACCCTTGAAGAGTATATAAGGGTGTCTGTTTCGTCTCTTCCACTTCAGAGTTCTTCTAACCTCTGAAGTAACTTTCTTTGTCTAGCCTAACCGCTAACTTTCACAGTCAGTATGCTGCGCCTCATGCCTGTTTCACAGGTTATGGGCCCTGGGCACGCTTTACTGATCTGTTTGTTCTTTTGATCAGTCCAAAACTTCTTCAAGCTCACCAAGCTTCAAGACTCCTCTCCCAATCAGTCTTCTTTGTGAGCTTCGATTTCTTATTCTTTGCCCTTAACTGTCCACAAGGTGGTGCGCTTTATGTGCCCACCTTGATCTGTCTGGCTAGTCCCTCAGGGATTCTTGCAAGAGGTGATGAGGGACCCTAAGCGGGTGAAACACCTTGAGTTCCTCATGTGCACTCTAAGTAAATAGTATTCTTAGTTGTAGCTGGGTTTTCGTCCCATCCATAGTCTTAGTAGGCCCCTTGCCCAGAAGGCTTGGAGCTATAGGTTCAGTCAATGCTTGGCTCGATCCGTAAGCCAGGTTTAGGACCTGCTGGTAGAGTTTAGGGTCTAGAACAAGGCATGGGTAGTCACTCCCATGACACTTGGGCTCGATACAAGTAGGCTTGAACTACTATAGTATTTACACAGTAGCTAGAGGGTTTTGTCTCTGGGCAGAAGTACCCGCTGCTTTCATTGGGGGTTGCCCCAACCAGAGGAAACCTAATAGTCTACTATAGTCATGGCCCCAATCATCTAGGGCTTAATCATGGACTCCACCACCAGCACTAGAGGAAGGGCTCTATACCCTTTGTCTCTAGTGGAACTTGCAGTTGGCTCCTCCATGACATGACTCCCCATCTATTTACACAAGTCCCCCTGATGTGGGCTTAGGACTTGTTGTAGATGGCGCTAGACAGCTTACTATACTACTTAGAAGTCGCACATCAGAGGCAGGACTTTTTTAAGTTCTGAAGCATAGTGCCACAGAATGGATGGGCCCTCTTAAATGAGACCTGGACAACTGGTTCTAATGCTCCTTGGAACCAGGATCAACTTTTTAAATCATCTCAAATGTCATCCATCATCTTCCCCCCACCTTCAAGTTTGACAACTTGATGGCTCCAACTGGCAGCAGTGGTCAGTGTCCTTCACTGCCCTGCTAGGATAAATGGGATGAAGAGGCACATACTCATGATGCCCCTGAATTCCTGAATCCTCCTAAACCAGAGGATGGAGAAAAGGATGACGAGTATGCCAAGCGCTTTGCGCTTTGGTCTGAGCCGATGTACTTGGAGTGGAACAGGGTGGAGGAAGTCCTTATGGGAGTTCTGGTGATGGTCACATCGCCAGAAACATACTCCCAAATTGCCTCGACAGAACTTATCCTTCTGTCAATGCCAATATGAGCGTTTAGAATCGCTCTATGGCTCAGTAGGTAGCATGGCCACCTACAACTTGTGGTGTTCTGTGTCCTCCTTCCGCTTGGAGGAGGGCAAAGCATTCAGACCCCAGTTGCAGCATGTGTTGGATGTGAGGAGTACTCTTAAGGAAAATGGGATGGAGATCTCTGATCTCCAGATGAGCTTTATATTGCTCCAATCCCTACCTCCATCCTACTCAGCCATTGCTGGCTCTATCCTGGCGTCAGGTCCTCCTGACCGCCTTTCCCCTCAGGACCTTGTACAAAGGTTCCTAAATGAGGAAAGCCGACTAGCCGGCCCCGCAGGAAGTGGTGTTGGGGCTGCCCTTAACAAGGCAGCCCATGTCAACAAAAATAAAATTAAAAAACAAGTAACTTTCACGCCACAACCTGCAGGTGCATCATCGTCCAATGATGTCACCTGCTTCTATTGCCAGAAGCTGGGCCACAAGGCTAATGAATGTTGGCAAAGGAAACAGGACAGAGCCAATGCTGATGCAGGCAAAAAGGGCAACAAGAGGAAGGGGCAAGGCCCCAGTGTACATAATAACTCCACACAAGTAGCTACTGTAATTAATGGTAGCGGCAGAATACAGGAGGTGCATGAGACACCTCGCATTTCACTTTATATGATGACACAACATACGCAAGAAGTCGATGATGGCAGCAACCCTTGGATGATGGACAGCGGAGCCACCACTCATTTCACACCATACTTAGATGATTTCTCTGAGTATTACCCTCACAAGGGGCATTCGGTGACAATAGGTGATGGATCCATAGTCCAAGTAGAAGGAACAGGCAAAGTCATACTCAAAACTCGGAATAATTATGAGTTAGAGTTAAATAATGTCTTTTATATGCCTGGCAGTGAGAGAATACTGTCGACAAGCTGCATCACCGACAAAGGCGGTTCAGTGGAATTCTCTCCATCTGAAGTCAAAATAGAGTATAATAATGCAATTATAGCGGAAGGTGTCAAGGCTATGGGACTCTATTGGGTCTTTGGGAAAACTATGCAGAATTTAAATACTGCTTCCCACAAATCTGCATCAAGTAGCCTTGATACCTGGCATTTGCGCATGGGTCATATGTCAAAAGAGGCCCTCAAAAGATATGCTCCTAAGGCTGTAAAAGGCCTTAGTATTGATAATAGCCAAGTGGAAGACAAGCCGTGTTATGGCTGTGAAATGGGAAAATCACACCATCTTCCATTCCCTCCCTCTCAAAAGAGAGCTTCAGCACCCTTGGAAGTTATTCATAGTGACTTAGTTGGTCCTCTGCAATGTACTTCAATTCAAGGGAACCTATACTTTGCCACTTTCATAGACGACTTTAGCAGGACAGCTCTAGTTGTTGCTATGAAAGCAAAAAGTGATTTCACATCGGTCTTCAGTAATATTAAGGCATTCTTGGAAAATAAAACAAACAAGAAAATAAAGACCTTACACACAGACCGAGGTGGCGAATTTGTCAATAGGGAGCTGAAGTCAATACTTGAGCAGGCTGGCATAGAGCATAAATTGACAATGCCATATTCCCCACAACAGAACGGAAGGGCTGAAAGGTTCAACAGAACCATTATGGAAAAGGCCACCAGTATGCTGCATCATGCTGGTCTTTCCCTTGGTTTCTGGGAATGTGCAGTGCGAACAGCCTGTCACATATATAACAGAACGCCTATCCGCTCTAATAAGTGGAGGACACCGCTTGAACTTCTGGATGGGGACATTCCAGATGTTTCTTACTTTAAAATATTTGGCTGCTTAGCCTACTACACTGTCCCAGAGGACAAAAGACGTAAACTGGATCACAAAGCCAGGGAGACAGTCTTTGTTGGGTATGCACCCCACTCTAAAGGATATCTTCTTTGGGATATGCATACTTGATCCTTCGTATTGTCAAGAGATGTGACATTTGATGAAGGGTCCTTCCCATCCAACCTTGCCAAGGACAGCAAGGGAAAACAAAAGGAAAAGTTATGCCTTTTGTACTAGAAGTTGAGAGGCCTGTCCAGCCTCAACCAGCAACAGCCACAGTTCCTCAGGCTCCTGAAGATAAGGACGCCGAGGTTGAGGAACAGGAGGTAGTGGAACCTCCTCAATTAAATCCTGAGCCTACCACACCCGAAAGAGAAGACACACATGATGTCACTATCTATCAGACGCCCCCATCACAAGTCATGGAACCATCAGAACTCCCCCAGAGAACCCGTGCCAAAAGACAATCTAAGAAGAATGTTGGCAAAATTCCCCAACCAGTTTTTACAAGGGAAAGTCCACGATCTCAACAACGTGACAGGGCTGTGCAGGAAGATCTAGATCTTGATACTGCCCATCCCAAGCGTTCACGTCGAATGAATCCTCAATTTTATAATGAGGATAATGTTGAATTTGTGCAGGGTTCTTCCAGACTTGGACATATGGAATTGCTTAATGCCGCAGGAGTCTCTTATAGAGATCCCCTGACTTTTCAGGAGGCAATGCAGTCTGATGAAGCCAATGAATGGCTTGAGGCATGTAAATATGAAATTGATGCCTTAGATAAACTAAATGTGTGGCGCCTTGAAGATCTTCCAAAAGGAAGAAAGGCTGTCAAATCTAAATGGGTCTTTAAGTTGAAACCAGATGGACGGTTTCGTGCTAGGCTTGTGGCAAAAGGGTTCACCCAAGTAGAAGGAGTGGACTTCGACAAAACATTCTCACCAGTCGCCAGATTTGAATCACTTAGATTATTACTAGCGCTAGCTACGCTAGAGGATTGGGAAATCCACCAAATGGATGTCAAATCGGCATTCCTACATGGCGAACTGGATGAAGAGATCTATATGGAGCAACCAGTCGGTTTCGTCATTGCTGGTCAAGAATCCAAAGTTTGTAGGCTACAAAAAGCATTATATGGCCTCAAACAAGCCTCCCGAGCATGGAATCTTCAATTTCATGGAGTTCTTAATGAACTAGGCTTTACTCGGACGTACTCTGATGCAGGAGTATATGTGTTTCACCAAAAGGAGGGGGATGATTCACTTTATGTCATTCTCTACGTAGATGACATTACTATACTCGGGTCTTCCAATGATAAGATAACGTGGCTGAAGTCATCACTATCTAATCAATATGAGATGACTGACTTGGGAGAAATCCAGTCATACCTTGGAGTTAACATCACCAGGGACCGTCCTAACAAGACACTGGAGATTGATCAAGCAGCCTACGTTTTATCTATTATTGAGAAGTTTGGGATGAGGGATTCCAACCAAGTACAGTAGCCCACAAAACTGTTCCAATGTTTGGCCATCCTGGAGAGATTGACCTACCACACAATGAGAATAATTTCCAAAATTAGTAGAAATTGGTAGATGATAGTGTAGCATCTAAGCTTCAATTAGAGCCTATACTAATGTCAATTGAGTCAGTGGTTCATGATATATAAAATGTTTTGTGAGGCATTATCATTGGAACAGTTTTGTGGCCAACATGTGAGATGACAAAACCGGTATCTGGTGGTCATGCAAATGCATTGACAGTCATGTGACAATGTTAAATAAGTTAAACATACACCAAATAATCATCAACAACACTTGCTTCTTACCATGCATGCCCTCTCTGCTGCCAAAAGGACTCACATTGTCTCCCTCCTCACTTCAGGCAAATCTGCCCTTAAAGTGTCAACTATGACTGGCCATGGCACTATTATCATCTCAAGATGGGTCATAAATACTGCCCTTACCATCCCAAGTCAAATGGAGGGAGACCAAGGAAGCTGACAGAGAGAAATGCTCAGCATGCTGTTTGCCTTATCTCCTCTGGCAGGGCAGACACAGATGTGGAAGTGACTAGAGCACTTCAGAAGTTGTTAATGGGTTCCTCTATCAACATAATATGCCCATCCATACTCCCATCAAGTTTTCAAGCCATACCTGGCCCCTCCCATATCATACACCCCCATTCCATCATAAGTGCAATAGGCCACAAAACCAATCCAATGACATTGCTACACAAAACAGTTTATATATCATGAACCACTGACTCAATTGACATTAGTATAGGCTCTAATTGAAGCTTAGATGCTACACTATCATCTATAAATTTCTACTAATTTTGGAAATTATTCTCATTGTATGGTAGGTCAATCTCTTCAGGATGGCCAAACATTGGAATGGTTTTGTGGGTTACTGTATGATGGAATGGGGGTGTATGATATGGGAGGGGCCAGGTATGGCTTGAAAACTTGATGGGAGTATGGATGGGCATATTATGTTGATAGAGGAACCCATTAACAACTTCTGAAGTGCTCTAGTCACTTCCACATCTGTGTCTGCCCTGCCAGAGGAGATAAGGCAAACAGCATGCTGAGCATTTCTCTCTGTCAGCTTCCTTGGTCTCCCTCCATTTGACTTGGGATGGTAAGGGCAGTATTTATGACCCATCTTGAGATGATAATAGTGCCATGGCCAGTCATAGTTGACACTTTAAGGGCAGATTTGCCTGAAGTGAGGAGGGAGACAATGTGAGTCCTTTTGGCAGCAGAGAGGGCATGCATGGTAAGAAGCAAGTGTTGTTGATGATTATTTGGTGTATGTTTAACTTATTTAACATTGTCACATGACTGTCAATGCATTTGCATGACCACCAGATACCGGTTTTGTCATCTCACATGTTGGCCACAAAACTGTTCCAATGATAATGCCTCACAAAACATTTTATATATCATGAACCACTGACTCAATTGACATTAGTATAGGCTCTAATTGAAGCTTAGATGCTACACTATCATCTACCAATTTCTACTAATTTTGGAAATTATTCTCATTGTGTGGTAGGTCAATCTCTCCAGGATGGCCAAACATTGGAACAGTTTTGTGGGCTACTGTATATACTCCTCTTCCCTCTGGCGCTGATGTACATCTGGTCAAGTTTGATGGCCAGGCATCTACTTCTGAGATAAAGAAGTACCAACAGTTGATGGGGTCTCTGCTATGGGTGCAGATTGGAAGCAGACCTGACATCAGTTTTGCTGTAGCGCGCCTTAGTCAATACACTTCCAACCCCTCTCAAGATCATATGCGACTTGCAAAGTATATCTTAAAGTATCTTAATAGTACAAAAGACTACAAGTTGCGGTATTCTGGAGGGAATGGGGAGAGTGGTCTTCATGGCTTTGCAGATTCCTCATGGGGAGATCAAGAGGACTGCCACTCTACCTCAGGCTACGTGTTTTTCTTAGCAAATGGCGCCATTTCATGGTGTTCCAGAAAGCAGAAAACAGTAGCACAGTCCACCACTGAGGCCGAATATATGAGCCTCTCTGAGGCTGCAAATCAGGCAGCGTGGTATAGGACTTTTATGGAGGAACTAGGGTATGAGGTATCCTCCCCTATACTACTCCACTGTGATAATAAGGGTGCCGTAGATTTGGCTTTAAACCCTGTCACAGGAAGGCGGTCAAAGCATATACCTATCAAATACCATGCCATTAGGGGGTACATTGAATCGCACACAATTGAGTTAGTGCGTACTCCCACTGGTGAGATGCTGGCAGATGGCTTTACTAAGTCTCTACCAAGAGCATCATTTGAAACCATGGTCAATGGACTTGGACTTATGCTGGAATGAGAAGAGCTGGAATTTGGAGACTTTGAATACCAGTTTCACTTTCCCACCATGCCAAATGAGCACGTTCTCGACCTTGAGAGTGACGCAAGTGGTGTGTACGAAGTAGATATGTCAAGCATTCAGCTTGCATAAGCGAATCTACAACTCGTATGCAAAACTCACAACCCGCACTTGAGAGTTAGAGAAATTGAATCTCTGGCTGGCGATATGCTCATTTAATTGTGATGGCAGTGTGCTCATCCAACTCATTTCCCATCTATGACCAGATGCCTTCAGCATGGAGGGATGTTGAACACAGGAGATGTTCAGTGATGCTTCAGGCATCAGGTGATTAGATTAGCTACTTGTAGATTAGATTAGATACCGGAGTTTCGGACTATTTACATTATCATTATTACTTTCTTTCTCACATTCCGCAGTAGCTGACTGATGCACCATGTAACATGTGATTTCTGTAGTGGCCAATAGCCTTTCTCCCTCATGTTTATTGTTTGGACCTTGTCC
The DNA here is from genome assembly GCA_022496185.1 of Multifurca ochricompacta. Taxonomy (NCBI): domain Eukaryota; kingdom Fungi; phylum Basidiomycota; class Agaricomycetes; order Russulales; family Russulaceae; genus Multifurca; species Multifurca ochricompacta. The sequence continues at coordinate 2,720 of WTXG01000427.1, read as the reverse complement.
GGCACTTGTGGACTTATTCCCAGTGCACAGACCACCCCTTGAAGAGTATATAAGGGTGTCTGTTTCGTCTCTTCCACTTCAGAGTTCTTCTAACCTCTGAAGTGTAAGTTCCTCTTTACTATCTACTTTACTATTAGACTAACGTTCTTATATAGAACTTTCTTTGTCTAGGTCAGTAGTATAGTTAATACAGAGTTCTTCTAACCTCTGAAGTAACTTTCTTTGTCTAGCCTAACCTGCTAACTTTTCACAGTCAGTATGCTGCGCCTCATGCCTGTTTCACAAAGGAGGGCATGGTAAGCATTAAAACGAGGTGCGGTGCATTGTACAATGAATGTTACACCTCAATTTTATACCATCAAAGGCACAATATGCGCCCATCAACTCTTTCCTATTTTCCCCACTACTTTTAATCAGATCGGTCGATCACAATATCACTTTACTATATAGTAGCTAGATAGCAAACACCTCAAGTCTCAGACTCGAGCTCTTGTATCTTTTGGTATTGCAATCAGACTTTGTTGTTTCTCCTTTCTCTGGATTGTCCTGCAAACAATCCCAGACATCTAGACCACTGAACACCTCCTTCGGAGCCCCCGAATCATGACTTCCGATCTTGTGCATGATACGGCCTGCTGACTGTAACATTAGCTCGAGTCTGCCCAGAACCACAAATCAGTAAAACCTGAACGAACGAACGAACAAACCAATGTCAACCCCAAACATCACACAACTGATGGCACAGCTAGCGCAGCTTACACTACCATTCAGTCTCTCCCCATGCAGTATCGATGACGTACCACAGGATCAACGACCGGGCTTAACCTGGCTACAACCTGGAGTACTCGGAGCACCCTGGCAAGGGTATTTTGGAATATTAAATAATGTTCTCATGCCTGTCAAACAAGTCCATGGAATATGGTTCAAAATATATTATTTTATACACTTGCAAGACTACCAAGCAACCCGAGTTGCTCGACCTGAGCTCAACCTACCACAGAACCCTGCTGCCGGCATAGATTTCCAGGCCCTGCAGCAAGGAGGGGCAATCATCCAAAACAACCCCCTGCAACTACCGTAGTCCCACCAAGGGTGACTACCCCTCCCACCAGTAAGCCGATATCTAATCGCCTCGAAGGGTCGCTCCCCTTCAAGTACAATGGAGACTGATTGAAGGCCAAGTACTTCCTAATGCTCTTCAACCAGTTTATGAGCATCAACCAGGATGCTGACATTGCAAAAGACCCTCTTCAAAAATCACATTTCTTTATCCAACAGATGGAGGGAGAAACTGTCCAGGGTTTCCAAATTTGGATGACAGAATATCTTCTCACTGTTGAAAACGACCCCTCCTGACTTCCATGGCAAAAGAACGCATGGGAAGCACTTGAGCAACAATTTAAAACTGCCTTTTATGACTTTGCAGTGCACAAGCAAGCCCAGGATGAGATTAGAAAGCTCAAGATGAAAGATGGCAGAATTGACAAGTACATCTCTGCTTTTATCATGCTTGTGCATCGCGCAGGACTGAGCCAAGACGAACTGAACACCTTACAACAGTTTGCATGAGGTCTTCAAGGATGCCTCGCCGAATCATGTATTGCCCTACACGCACCTGCCACTCTAGACCAGTGGATCTCAGTGTCTCAGACACAGCAGTGAAACTTCCTCACTATACAAGCCATTCGCGATAATGACAACCCTCAAGGTCAACAAGCCTCTGGATTCTTTTGGCAATGATGGGGGCAATCAAGTAACCAAGTGCGACCGCAACAACAATGCACTACTGATGCTATGGATGTAGATGCCATTCAACGAGCCATTACTGATGAAGACAAGGAAAAATACTGACACGAGGGGCGATGCTTCAACTGTGGGAAGCAAAACCACATCTCTTGAAACTGTCCGGACAAGAAGACACGTGCCACAGTTGCAGTATCTGGTGACACAAACACAAGCACCAATTCTCTGGGACCAACTGGTACAACGATGGCCATGCAAACCATGCAAAAGACCACAACCCCCTTGATGAGCACGATTGCGGACGTCCTGAAGAAGATAACCACAGAACAGGAGGAGGAGCTGCAAGGACTAATGGGATCGCCCAACCGAGAGGGTTTTACCGAGGCCTGAAGGACCATCCTGTCCTGAAGGCCATATTGAGTAAGAATGTACCTACAGTGCCTCACAAAACTGAGTCAATGTTTTGCACTTTTGCACTGTTTGTTGAATATTGCATCAACCAAAACAAATATAAACAAAGTCTTGGTGTACCATAAAAGGTACAGGATAAGGGCTATGTAATGCAACAATGATTATGTAATTCTGATCAAAACCTGTGGAGCTATGCCCATTTCAAATTGGGGACTCATTGACTCAGTTTTGTGAGGGGGTATCAGAAATATCAGAATCTGATGCTCCACCAAATGTACAGCAACCAATCCTTAATATATGGTTACCATAGTTATCTTAATATTGATGGGACCTGGAATAGAGCTATTTAATCATGGTTTACATTCCCAGAATATTATAATTTCCCAATGCACCCCACCTCCTCTGCTCAGAAAGAAAACATGCTCTCTCTGGCCTCTGAAGGTCATTCCACTCACACTATTGCCTCCAGACTCAGCCTCAGCCAGTCCACAGTCTCTAGGACACTCAGAATCCTCCTTCCCAACCATCAGTCACCTCATTTTGGTCATCTTTCCAAGCTCTCTGCT
>WTXG01000426.1:0-23993 GCA_022496185.1 Multifurca ochricompacta | reverse complement strand
TTTTTGAAATCAAGTTTATTGTGCTTTCAGGATGGCACCAAATCGCGCGGCTACATCTACTTGACAATGTAGCTACTGTAGTATAGAACAGGGGTAGTGACTGTGAAGCCATAAAGTAAAACCCAAGAGGGAAAAGACAGTGTAGACTAATAGGGGGGGGTTTGTAGCGCAAGAAGGGGGAAACCATTGGCCATGTGGGAGACAAAATAAGGGGGACTTACCTGTCGCCCAGGGACTGACTCAACCTAGTCTGGCTCTCGGAGCCTCCGTGACGAGATGGGCTTGAAGAAGGCCTGTGTGTCTTGGAGGAAGGCCAGGAGGGACTTGACGTGTCTTTTGGAGTTGAAGACCTGGGGCCAGGTGAGGTTGCCCAGGTCTCGGGGAGTGAGGCCATGTGTCACCCGCTCTTGGGCATACAGTGGGCAATCAAGAACCACATGGTTGAATGTGGCAGGGGTGGAGTCATCGCATGGGCAGGCACTGGCTGCAGCAGGGAGGGTGGGGTGGAACCGTGTAGTGTAGTCAGCAGTAAAGGCATGTCCAGTGGCAATGCACATTGCTGTGGAACAGGTGTGACGGCTGAATGGTGTGGGCCGGGGAGTGGTCACGACAGACCAGAGGGGGTGGTTAGAGCCATCTGGGGGGCGGCAAATGGAGAGGGAGTAGGCGGAGTAATTGTGTCCAGTGGGTGGTCAGTGGATGGGGCCACATGGGCGCGATCACGGAGCCATTCTTTGCGCCAGTTGTCATAGGCGCGAAGGCGGGAGAGAGCACGCCACTTGAGTGGGGAGGGTCGCTCGTCAAGTCCATCCAAGGGTGTAGATACACGGGTTCGATTGGCAGTCTTGGAGGCCTCGGAGGAAGCCCGGTAGGTTGTTGTTGCCGGGACCCACATGAATGTGAGTTGAGTGTCAGGGAAAAGAGAGAGAAAGTCAGTAAGGGAACACTGAAAGAGAACGAAGTCACCGGTGAATTTCCGGTGGTCACGGGAGCGAAGGAGAGCTAGGGAGGAGGAGGAGGAGGCAGTCACAAAGAGAGAAGGGGGAGGAGAAGTCCCACTGAAGAAATTGCAGAGCCAGCGCATGGTCCGCGCCAGCCCAAACAGTTCCACATCAGATCTAACCACCCCAGTGCCGCGGCACCACCCCATTGACCATTCACCTCGGGAGTCCATGATAGTGGAGGCTGCAGCCCCCATGACTTTATGATCACATCTGCCCTGTGCAGACATGGCAGCAGAGCAGTGAACCAGTGCCACTGTTGAGCGTGGCTGTTGGATGAGATCATTGAGTGTGGCTTTGCGCTCCAGAGGGGGGCATGGCCCAAGGAGGGTCACTTGAGCACCCCAGGAGGGAAGCTCCCAGGGGCGAGGGCAAGCACGTCCACTGGGCAGGCAAGGGGTGGGGTCCGCGCTGCGAGGGCACAAAGTGGGTGGGGCAAGTGGTGGGGAGAATCCTGGTGAGAGGGGTGTCAGCCAGCCATAAAGTGGAGTCAGCAGTCCCACAAAGACAAAGAGAAGGCTGGGAAAGAGGGGGAAGGGAGGCGTAGCGTAAAGATGTTGTGTCTGCTAGCTTGTGGATATAGTGCTTCATCGGCAGGAGCCGCACTAGTTCATGTAATGGTTTCCTGGGTGCTGTGCGGAAGGAGCCAGTGACAGTGACCACCATGTGGTTGGCCACGCCTTGGAGGAGTTTGAGGAGGCCAGGGCCTGTTTGGAGTGGACCCAGAGCTGGGAGCCATATGAGAGTACTGGAAGGCACACTGCGTTGAGGAGTAACCGCCAATGGGCCATGGAGAGGCCACGTTCAGAATTGCCCAGGACACGAAGGGCCCGGAGGGAAGCGCGTGCACAGCAGCACATGATCTCTGTGTGGGGACGCCAGGAAAGGTTCTTAGTAAAGAAGAAACCCAAATAACGTACTGTGTTCCCAGCCTTGACATAGTAGTATGTACTATGTGAGGGCTGGGAGAGGAAGATGCCAGCAGGGGGCATATTGCGGGTGTGGGCACAAGTGAAGAAAAGGCACTCTGACTTGTCTGGGTCTACGGACATGCCAGCGCGTGAGAGCCAGTCAATTGCCAAGGAGTAGTGGTGGCGTAGGGAGGTGGTGACATCGTCCCAGGTGGCACCCCAAGCAAACAGGAGGCCATCATCGATGTACATGGAGAGCCGGCAGCCTACCCAGGTAGAGGCAAGTGCAAGGAGCGGTGCGGTGTAGAGAGTTGACAGCACTGGGGACAGTGGAGAGCCTTGAGGGGTGCCAATGCATGTGGGTCGGGGTGGGCCAGTCACCCCATTGAATGACAATGAGGCAGAGCGGCCTGTGAGGAAAGACAGAACCCATGAACAAAGGGAGAGATTGTGGCCAAGGCGTTGGAGGACTGCAGCACAGCGCAATGGGTGTACGTGGTCAAAGAATCCTGAGACATCAAAGAGCACTATACCACAGACAAGGCCCCGTGACTGGGCAGTGGTAACATCATGAACCAGAGAGAAAGCTGAGTCCAGGCAGCAGCTGTGTGCACATGCACCAAACTGCGTGGATGAGAGTGTCTGAAACCGGTCAATGTCTGCTGTGAGGCGTTTGGCCACTACCTTTTCAAGGAGCTTTGCCAGGGTCTCCAGCAGGGAGATTGGGCGGTGAGCTTTCACAAGTGAGTAGTCAGGCTTGTCTGGCTTGGGGAGGATAACTGTGAGGGCGCTCTTCCAGAGGGAGGGGACATGGGACAAGCAAATTGATGCATTATACAAGTCCGTCAGGTGTGTGGCAATAGACTCCCAGGCCCACTTCAGGATACGCCAGGAGATTTTGGAGAGGCCTGGGGCAGAGGTTGAGTCTGTGCGTGCAAGCAAGGCATAGACTTCATCTTCTGAGATTGGGTGGAACGGGCGTTCCAGGAGTGGGGCAGGGTCATCATGGAAGTGGGTGGGGACTGGGTGGTCAGTATCACCAAAGAAGCGGGCAAAAAGGACATCCTCAATGGAGTGTCGGTCCCAAAGCAGGTTACCAGAGGAAGGTGAGCGGATGGCTGGCACCATCGAGACACAGCGGGGGTGGCGCCACTGTGCAACAGCCCATACCCCTTGCGTGTTGATGGCCTCATTGGCCCAAGCGCATTTGGCAGCTCGTATTTCAGAATGGAGGGCTGACTGGGCACGTTTGCGGTCATCAGGCCGGTATCGGGAGGCACAGAGAGCATGGACTGCCTGGGAGCAGGCAGGGCGCCACCAGCGGGCACGTTTGGCACAGGGGGAGGTCTTGATCACCAGCCAGCAGTCAGCAGACTCAGTCAAGGCTGTCATGATGGCAGCAGCCTGGGAATCGATGTCAGCTGGGGAGTGGAGGCCACGTAGAGGGGGCAGGAGTATGTCAAGGTGGGCAAGCCATGCCACCTGTGTTTTTGAGTCAAGGTCCTTGACATAGGAGTGTACAGGGGTTGCAGGAGATGTGTCAAGTAGTTGATGGCACCAGCGGAAGCGGAGGCCAGCATGATCTGAGGTGATGCCTGCAGACCAGTCCACTGAGACGGGGCTGAGTGCACCAGAGGCTGTGAGGAGTGGGGATGACCAGACAAGATCAAGAGTGCTAGAGCGGGTCGAACCAGAGCCATGCCGTGTGATGACCCCTGGGACAGAGGCCAAGGTGAGGTCCTGGTCAGCCACCCAGTCAAGAAAGGCTGGTGCCAGGGAGGAGGTTCGCAGGCCTGGTGGGGACCAGGTGGGATGGTGAAGATTGAAGTCCCCCGCCAGGAGTAAAGGAGTGTGGAGGCCAAGGTCCAGTTGAAGGAGTGTCCCCAAGGCAGTGGGGTCTGAGACATCATTGTAGAAGGAGAGAAGGCAGAGCACATGAGTGCCAACACGGAGGTCTCCCATGAGCAGGCAGGGGTGGGCCACTAGATCATGGCGAGTAGAGAATGTTGCACTAAAAGGAATGTGTGAGTCAGATGGGAGAAACGGCGGACATACAAGATTGTTTTGGCACGTTGGCCAGCCTGTAGAGATGGATAGAAGAACTGCCAGGAAGGGTGGAGTGCAGCACCTAGTGTGTCAACACCATCCAAGGCATGGTCAGAGCGAGCCACCCCAATGTGGCCAAACCAGGGTTCTTGGACCAGAATGATGTGGTCTGTGGAGTTAGTATTGAGCACAGCATGGATATTAACATTGCTGCACTGCATGTTGATTGTCAGTATGGTTGTATCAGACATAATAGAAAAAGGGGTCTTGGGATCCCGAAGGGGGGTTGTCAACAAAGTCGTAGGCTGCTAGGTTACAGTGGCCAACAAGTATGTTGGAATCCCCTAGGGAGGAGTCAATCTTTGACTTCAGCACATCACACATACCAGTGCCACCAAGGAGTTTGTCAAGGAAAATGAGGTTGACATTGCGGGCACGATCAGGGTGTGTATCACAGGCAAAGCGGAGGTGGCTAAGACCAAGGGTATTGAGTGTCTTGGAGTCGGTGGTGAGAAGGGCGGCAGCCCATGCCACTTGGGTGTGGGGGATGGGGGCAGTGGATTGGATGGGGGTTGCCATCATTGGCTGGTCCATAGTATCATGCACTGGTGGGGGAGCAGACAAAGAGGGACTTCCTCGAAGCAAATAACAGACGTACCAGGAATCACCATGGACACAGGTGGCTGACGTGTTTTGGATGTAGATATACACCCTCGGGGGGCATGGGTAAGTGGGGGGCGCTCCTGCATAGTAAAGCCACCCATCTCCATCTGATCCCGATGAGGCTGTGTAGCCTCTGTTACAGCCTGCGATGCCAGCCCAGCGGGAGCAGTCAGTGTGGGCGCAACAGGGCTAGCAGCCAGCAAGGAGGGGACAGAGGGGGTGGCAGCCATGATGGGCTGCTGAGTCAAAGGTTGTGAGGCACCAACGGGTGCAGGTGGAGAGGCATTGCGAGTCTGGCCAGCAGGCTGATCACAAAGGGGGGGAGGTGTGAAAGGGCCACGGAGTGGGCAGTTGGTCGATCGGGCATTGTGGCTGAAGTTGTTGCACAGGAGGCAGTGGAATTGGCAGTTACATTGGCCAGCAACCACATGTGTCCCTGCACAGTGGGTGACATGCTGGTCAAAGGGGTGGGCACCTCCACATTTGTAACACTTTGGCTTGGTCGTGGGCTGGGGGCACATAAGTTTACCACTGCGGCGATTTCGTTGGGTGGTGCGGTGGCCAAGCATGTGGCAGCGGCCACATTGGATGAGGCTGGGGGCTGCACCAGAGTGAACAAGCTTCACTGCCCTACCAAACATGTAGATGGGGGTGCGCAACAGTGTTGCAACTTCTGCTTTGGTGAGCCCATGGAGGGCAAAGACAGCTGTAGAGCATGGTGTCTTGATGTTGGCTGCATCAGCCTGCCATCGAGGTGGGGAAGGGAAGAGTGCTTGTGTAAATGGGCCATTGCAGCACAACTCTGTCCACAAGATCTCATTGGAGAAGATGACACCATCACCTTGGGAGACATAGACATCCCGTAGCTGGAACCACTCCCAGCCCCGAGTGGGGACAAGGGAGCCACCAGGGAATGACTTGGTAAGAGCAGACTCAAAGGGGAGCAGAGTCAGAAAGGCGTGCTTGCCTGCGAAGGTGAAGATAAAGTTGCCCTGTGAATTACCCAGGCCAACTGACCATCTACCCCCCAAAAGGTGGGTGCACCAGCAGTGATGCGTTGAAGTGCTTGTTGTGCAATAAGGACTAGCTCTGGGATGGGCGCAAGGCCACGTTCAGCACAGTTGGGAGGGAGGGTGGGAGTAGGACTGTAACATCTGTGGTGTGGGCCACTGGTGGGGCCTGGGTGAGGGCGGTGGAGGCAGCAGCTGGGGCGCGTGGATTGGGTCTTCCTGAAATTTGGCGCCCTTGGGCCTTGGTGGCAGCCTGGGCAAAGGTGAGGGCTCGTAGTTGTTGGGCCATTGTAGCAGGGGTGGTGACACAGAAAGGGCCTGTGGGTGTCGCACCCTGTGGGCCAGACACTGGGGGGCCCTGGGGGTCATGGCTAATGCTGCGGAGTCCAACTGTCGTGCATGTGGTGTGCGGGCAGTCAGCACTGGGGGTTGGGGCGCACCCTGTTCCAAGCGGTTGAGCCGCTCAACAATCTGGGCCAAAGTGGCTGCAATGCGGTCAAGGGGGTCTGTGGGAGGCAGTGGTGCAGGGGCCTGCATGGCCAGGGCTGGGGCAGGGTCAGTAGAGTAGGACAGAGAGGAGGGAGGGGGCTCATCAGGGCCAGGCATTTCCTCCTCTGGTTTGTGCACAGAGGCATCAATCCCATAGTTCGCCTTATCGAACATGGGGTGTGATGCATCCCTGAAGAGAGGCTGGGAGTCAACCGGGGGGGAGTCTGGGGACACCTCCATTGGTGCCTCAGTGGATTGAGAAGGGGGGACAGCAGGGGGTTGGGCCGTGTGTCTGTGGCGTTCAGGTCCACACGGGCACATGATGACGACCACGGGGGTAGGGTTGGCCACTGGCCCGTGACGAGGCACGGGAGCGTGTGGGGGTGGTGGGGGACTCATGTGGTACTGTGTGGTGCTTCTTCTTTAAGGAGCGTGGGGTGCGTTCAGAGTCAAGGCCAGGGAGGGGTGAGATGACTATGGCGTCAATCTCAGCCTGTGCGCGTGCATGGTGCTGTGCGGAGTACTTGATGCACCACTGGGCAACATCTTGTGAGACCTCAGTATGGATTTCTTGTTCAAGGGCAGCGCGGATCTTGGCTTCAAGGGCTGGCTGGGTTGAATGGACTTCTAGTTCAACATCCTGGAGGAGGGCATTCTCAGCAGCAGAGGTGGCTGCTGCACGGAAGCCACTGTTAAGCAGCTGGAGATCAATTTCTGCTCGGATGGCTGTGACAACATGGGTGTGTGCCTCAGCCTCTATGGCTGCAGAGTAGGCTGTGGGATCATCTCGGTTGGAAGACGAGAAGGCCATAAGGAGCTGTTGCAGCATCATTACAATGTGTTGTAGTGGTGTGGCAGGTGTGGGGATCCCACGGGCTAGGGAGACAGAGTCCGTGTACTCACCTTCATGATAGTCAAGAAGGGAACGTAGGTTAGGGGAGCGCAGTGCTCCCCGGGTTAATGATGCGAGGAGACCTCGGACCAATCTGCCCCATGCAGGGGGCTCCAACCCGATGGCAAGGACCTCTTCCTCACCAGAGCGGTGTATGCCAGCATCAAGCAGTGCGGCAATTGTGGTTGCAGCCCTGGAGGGCTGGTCTTTGTGGAGAGGGAGGGTGGTGGTGGATTCCTGACAGAAGTCCGCAGCCCAGTAGTATAGGGAGTACCCCATAAGGGCCTCTGATACTCGTAAAATTGAGTAGTGTCTAGTGCGCTGGAGGGCAGCATGTGCATTGCCTGCGGTCTCCTCCATAACCAAGCCTAAGGCAGGGTCAGCAAGGCTGAGGGTGTCATAAATCATGGGCTGAGTAATGGTATCAGCCACATTGACCTGGTGCTGGTCGGGTGGCATATCAAGGGGGTTCAGCACCCCATGGTTGAGGGAGAGGCCCCCTGCACGGGGAGGGGGCTTGTAGGCAGTAGCAGGTGTTACCTGAGGGGTCACCCCAGGGGAGGGATTCAGTTCAGTCGATGGCCCGGAGGGTCCCAGGGACACTGACAGCAGGTTGGAGGCATTGCCCCCTGACATAGTGATGAAGGTACTTATGCACGGAATGTGTGCGCAGTGAGTGGACTAGGAAGACTGGTATTCACAACTATGCTAGACTAAAAACACACCAAAGCGAGCAGGGCTCAAGCTTGATGGTGGTGGTTCAAGACAAAGAAGGATGAATAAATATTATTACAAATCACAGTCGAGTAATAATATTACCACTTTAGGGATGTCAGCGTGGGGGAGAGTCAGGTGACTTGCCACACTCGGTTCCCTGACGGTTTCAAACGACGATCTTACATGAGTACCAAACGTTAGTCATTAACAACTAGAAAGGCGAGTATACTATGAGAACATGTACAGTACGTGTATTGGATCATATCATAAAGTAAAATGAATTGAATTGAAGTGTAATAAGTTACCTCCCCCCCCCTCTTCCCCTCCGCTGGCGCTCGGCCATAAACCAAACCGAAAAACCGGAACAAACCACACACACCCTGTGCGATGCACTTCCTCCATGTACTTCCTCCTCCCACTTCGCTTGTTCGCAGGGCTCGCTACCACTTCCTCTGCTCCGCAGAAACGGGTCCAAACAATCTCCCATACATCGCAAAACCAAACACGTCACGTAGCTGATGCGCCACCTCGCGCGAGGCCTCCACAACATGCACGCCCCGCACACGCAGCAATCAACGCTGCCTAGGCACGCGTACGCGGCAACGGCGGCACAGGCACGGGCACGTCAAGCGGCGCTCGTCGGCGCGAGAGTGCCGCCCATAGCGCTGCACTACGATCGCGCACTGTACCCTCGAGCTCGGCGCCCAAGTCAGCGAATCGACTGAGCAAAGCAGCCGCACGGATCGCGGCATCGTCTGCGTCTGGATCCGCGTCTGCGATTCCTGAGTCTGCGCCAGGATGGGTAGCTCGCAGAGCGGCGTCCTTGCGCCTGCACGGGTTGCCAGTGATGGTGTTAATACTGGTACTGATGCCGGTGCTGGCGTTAGAATTGGCGGTGATACTGGGGTCCTTGGAGAGTGGGGGGGACGGGTTCTTGACGGCAGTGACGTTGCTGGTGGGTGCGGGCGGTGGAGGTGGGTGGAGGTGGAGATGGAGATGGAGTGGAATTAGGGATCGGGACGGGGGAGGTGGGGGAGGACCGCGCGCGTGCATTGGATGAGGGTGAACGGGAACCAGCCCTTCACGCTTATCTGCGTCTACACCACCTGCAACTCCATCCAGATCCCCAACCGTATCCTTCCAAGCCCGGCTGCTGTCCGCTACAGCGGCCTCATTCCCCTCCTCGTCCTCGTCCTCCCCCTCTTCTTCCTCTTCTTCCTCGTCCTCCTCTACCCATTTCTTCGCAACCATTTTGTCAATGCGCACGAGATCTACACTAACAGCATCCAAATACGGTTCCACACCCGCCAAAGGTGGAGTCACCCCAAGCTCGTCTCGACCCAACGCACGCGCGGTATTAGAAGCGAGGAAGGCGCATATGCGGACCAACGCGCGGAGCGGATCCTCCATGACGTCCGGCGTCAGAGGTTCTAGCTGCCGCGGCGTGGCAGTGAGGGATAGGGAGGGAATGTGCATAGGCGTAGATGGATTCTCTGTGACGGAGTGCGCCCCCGTGAACGCGTCGGACGCGGACGCGGTGCTTGTAACCGGCGGCTCTAGAAACGTGACGTGCCGTCTCCCGCGACGTGGCGTGGGTTCGTATACCTTCAAGCAACTCATCAATCACAATAACACGAGCTCGGGCACTTTCGATCAGCCCTACTGGGCATTATGGGAGTTTGAGTTTTACAAACCTGGTGCGTTGGGGGGCACCGAAAATGAAGTGCCCAATATCTCATATACCAATGACAGGCGGTCCTATCATTCTCATGACACCAGGAGAGTCGAATACGGATGGTACGTTGGCTGGCCTTTCTTTCCTCAGTGCAATCTTAACTGACGACAAACTTGATTGCGCAGGGTTCACGGGATACCTGACGAACCGAACCGTCAATGGCCAAATCGCACAGCAGGAGAAAGGTGCCGCCATTGTGCTCGAGCATCGCTTCTTTGGTCATTCAAACCCGTACCCGGATTTGAGCGTCGCAAGCTTCAAGTACCACACCATCCAGCAAGCCATCGACGACCTCGAATACCTCGCGAACAATGTTGTTTTGCCGTTCCCAGGTGGTGACAAGATTTCACCCGCGGATGCTCATTGGCGGCATTTATTCCGGTATGTCACTTTCCTTTGCGCAAGTGCACATTCATTGATTCTCGATGTTTTGGCTTTCCCTTTTCTTTCCAGGTGCTCTGACGGCGTTCACACTAAACAAGTAGGTCATACACCACTCTGCAAAATTTGTCATCATCCTTGAAATGTCTGACTTTTTCAATTATTCACGATGTGAATAGTAAGCCCGACGTGTTTTGGGCCGGCTACGCCTCGTCTGCGGTCGTGGAGAGCATAGTGTGAGTTTCGCAGAAAGCTTGTTGAAACCTGTCGCGTTTTGTTTTTTTTTGACGTGGACGCGGACGTGTTTGCACAATTATTAGTGACTTTTGGCAATACTTCGAGCCGGAGCGACTGACCATGCCCAAGAACTGCTCTAATGACATTCAGGCCGTCATCGCACATAGGGATCAGGTCATCGCGAGTGGGAACACGACAGCATTCGATGAGCTCAAGACCTCGTTTGGCATGGGCGGAGTCGTCCACCAGGACGATGTAGTTGGCACACGTACGCCTCTTCTTTTTTTTTTGTCTATTGGCTTGCATGGGGTGTTGATCGATAATTTCCCATTTTATAACAAAATAAAATTTAAATATGGGATACAGTGCGCAACCCGCTTTGGAACTGGCAGGAACTGAGTCCTACCTCAGGCGGTAGTGTGTTCTTCGACTTTTGCGATCCCCTCGAAGTGAATAGCGCCGGTAAATCTGCACCTGCGTCCGGCTGGGGTCTCGAGCATGCGTTGTCTGCGTGGGCGAATTACTCCAGTTCTACATTGCCAGGCCGTGAGTGGCGGGGGGTTTTTTTCCCCTTGTGGTTCCTGAAGATCTTTCGCTTACTTCTTATCTGCTTTTCTGCTCGCTCGAAACATAAAAAAAACTTAGTTTGCAGTGGACAAAACATCGAGTGAGTGCAGAATACTCGCCAATCAGGAACAGGGCTGGCTGACGGATAGGATTGGTGATTTAACAGTGATTGTTTGGGCACGTACAATACGAGCCAATCCTTCTGGACCGACACCAGCATCGACAATGCCAATCGCTCGTGGCTATGGATCGTGTAAGCGTCTTGCAGGGTTTTTCTTTTGATGTTTTTTTTTGCTGATCAACGCCTCCCCCACGCCTTCCTTGCAGGTGCAACCAAATGGGTTTCTTACAGGAATCTGCACCGTCTGGCCACCCCACGCTTGTTTCACGTCTGATCCAGCCCATATACGATGAGGTTTGTCTCTCCTCTTTGTTCCCAAGCAAGAAAAAAAGACATCTTTTGGCTGACTGGAGTACTTTACTCTCTCTCCCTGTACTCTTTTGTGGTGGTGCAGAGACAATGTCAACAGATGTTCCCGGCAGCTTTCAGTTCCCCTCCTGTACCGGACGTTGAAAAGACAAACAATGCATACGGTGGATTTTACCTCAAAGCAGACAGGCTTTTCACTGCAACCGGTCTTCGTGCGTCTCTTCACACACACCCTTCCCCCCCTCTCTCCCAACCAAATCCCCCTCCCTCACCTTCTTCTTCCCCACTCACTCTGGCTGACTGTCGTGTGTGTATGCGTGTGACATGACACCACCATCACTACCACTACTTATTAGGTGACCCATGGCGATTCGCGACCGTATCTGCAGACGGGATCTACGTCGAGAGTACGCCAGAGCAGCCGATCGTCGAGAGTGACGCGTTCCACTGTTCGGATCTGATCACCAAGGATGGACTGGCGGACCCGACGGTGTTGAACGTGCAGACTCAAGGGTTGAAGTACATCGGTGAGTGGCTTTCGACGTGGGAGCCACCTCTCGTGTCGGTCGAGGTGAATGTGGACTTGAACTTCAAGCACCGCGCGTACCCGATTCCACGAAGATGAAGGGCATAACTGTATTTTGTAGAGGGGCACGGAATTCGGACTTGTGTTGTGTGTGGGGAGTCAGGGGATAAACAGAGGGGTAGTAGGTAGGACATCACATTCATTTGTTGTAATAAACTTCCTCGCGTACTGGCGAAAATTTTATACCCTATATATATACCCACTTATGATGCATGCATGCATAAGACCGTTGATGTTGCGATGCCGAGGCCGATGCCGTTGCCCAGTTTAATGAGATGATCGACTTTGTAAATAGCGAAATATAAAATAAAAATTGTGTTTCTTTTTTATTTGAGGTTTGAAACGTCCGATGACGAAAGTTGTGAGATTTGTTCTGGTTTGATTCTCCGATATGACCTTGAGGCTGCGCTGACAATGGACTGAATGTAAATACAAGACTTGAGACAAGCGCCAGCCGCGCGGGCCCGAGTGCACAGGTGAGACGTGCATTGTGTGCGAGCTCACATGCACCGAGGCCACAGTCGTATGCTTTGCCTTTATTGTCGTTCAATAGCCTTACTAAAATTCCTCACGATGTATCTCTTGTTAGAATGCCCCATTAGTAAAGTACCTGTAAATACTTTTAAAGGCGGCTCAAATCGCCTTGAATGATTATCGAAGTTATTCGAAAAGACGCTCCCTCTCCTGCTTGTATTCCAAGTCATTCCAACTTATCAGTATCCTTCCTTCATATGCTAACTCCGCGTCCAAGTTACATAGAGAGAATATCAAGTCGAGCAAGGCAGCAAGAGCGAGAGTTTTAGGGCAATGAAGTGACAGACGGGGACGTTTCTCGAACAGGATGAATTCTAGGGGCTATTCTACAGCCCCTTTTATGTAGTTTAATGTGTACAATACTTCACAATCTACATGATGGATCGAGACAGTAATAAGTAATCTGAAACCAATAAAGACAAAAGGTGTCGCGTTTGCTTTCGTACGCGAACATTCTAGAGTAGCAGTAAGACCCTCAATAACAAGGAGGGTGAGACAGAAGTGTAATCATAAGTAAATCATCACAAAAGAAACAAGACGGAAACATGCCCCCAAAGGGGGCGTCCAAAAAATTCTCTTCGGGCTCGCACAAGGCGATCCCCGAAGCCAAGTATGGCAGACCAAAATCCGCCATTACATCGACACTAGAAAGTGCAGCAGTGAATTAGATAAGCGCTACCTAGTTTAATAGCGAATAATCAGTTTAGTTGGGTTTTTTTTTAAATCTATGCGCTTCAGGGCCTTGGTAAGTAGTGAACACAGCCTGAGATAAGCAGAACTACCTAGAATTCAGTTATGTTGGTCAAAACTGAAGTGAACTGTACAGTTAGCGATTGATCCGAGTTGACCATTGCGACACGATATAGGAATTGGATGAAAGCACGAAGAATCACCTGGATTCTATAGACATGTTGCCATAGACAAAGAAGAGATCTGTCGAGGAGAGGATGGGACCGCGCGCACACAATAGGGGCAGATTTGATCACTTGTACACTCGTCGCTTAGTCGGGAAGTTTGTTGGACATATTCGGTTAGGATATCGCCTATCTATTCCAGAGTATTCAAGCCCTTAATGGTTATGCTGTAGCCGTATCCGAAAAGGATATTCAAAAAAAAATTATTATTATATAATGTTTGTGTTCAAATCGGTATGGACATGACGGGGTCGGTCTTCGATCAAGATCTCTCCACTTGGGTACCGGTACTGGTTCTCTTTTCTTCTTGAGAGACGCACCCATCCACTGCTCTTCTCTCTCATGTACCGGTAAGTAATAAGTAATGGAATATTGAAAATAAATGTCACAAAAGGTCATACTTCATGGAACCAAGCCCAGCGCGTTTAATTCTCGGGTTTGGAAACTAATGAATGATGAGAATCATCCTCTAGTGGCATTTGACAATTCAGAAATGAAGGGAGGTAGTGTTGTGTTGTGTTGTGTTGTATTGATTGTATTTTATTGTATTGAAACACCTTCTAGTAAGCAAGATAACTCAGTTAGGTAGCGCGGCAAAACTATCCGTGGTGCACACACGGATAAAAACCGGTGATACGTGTGGTTGTGCGAGAGATGACCCCCACACTCTAGCCACTGCACTTCCCACCTCTTTGCCTTTGACCCATGATGAAGATGAATGAAAACGACGAGACGGCAATCACGGATCAGCACACCCATAGACAGATACGCGAGCGAACGGACACTAGCGAAAGGGGGAAACTCGGGAATGATCACTTGCAGATCGCACTTTAAATGTGACATGTGACTCAAAGATGTCAGGTAGTGAAGGACATCCAAACTAGAACAAACAATAGGAACCGGAAAGAACGGGAAAATGGCCCGGCGGAGCACGCATAATCCGAAGATGCGAGCCAACGCTAAAAGAGTCTTTCAGATTCTCCGGCCAGAAGAAAAGGTATCAGCTATTTTTATTAAACAAAGCTATCTGGTAACAAGAGAATATACTCTGGTCCGGAAATGAAGGGACGGCCAGTGCCCAAGTCTACTTTACAACAATGATTCTGCGACGATACATACATACAAAGTAGTTCCCTTGAATTTTAGAATGACCTTAAAAAGATGCCACTTGTAGCTCTACATGTTGGTCCTCGCACCGTGCTCGATCAACAATTTCTCGATCTCCACATGTCCATTGTCTGCCGCTGCCTGCAGAGCATATCCAAAATAGCCACCCTTCGCATTGACGTCAGCACCATGGTCTAGCAGCCATTTCACCATCTCCAAATGTCCATAAGATGCCGCTGCGTGCAGAGCATATCCATAATCGCCGCCCTCCGCATTGACATCAGCACCATGGTCTAGCAGCCATTTCATGATCTCCAAAAGTCCATTGTATGCCGCTGCATGCAGAGCATATCCATAATGGCCGCCCTCCGCATTAACATCAGCACCGTGGTCTAGCAGCCATTTCACGATCTCCAAATGTCCATTGGATGCCGCTGCTTTCAGAGCATATCCATAATGGCCGCCCTTCGCATTGACGTCAGCGCCATGGTCTAGCAGCCATTTCACGATCTCCAAATGTCCATTGGATGCCGCTGCATGCAGAGCATATCCAAAATGGCCGCCCTTCGCATTGACGTCAGCGCCATGGTCTAGCAGCCATTTCACGATCTCCAAATGTCCATTGGATGCCGCTGCCTGCAGAGCATATCCATAATAGCTGCCCTCCGCATTGACGTCAGCACCATGGTCTAGCAGCCATTTCACGATCTCCAAATATCCATTGGATGCCGCTGCGTGCAGAGCATATCCAAAATGGCCGCCCTTCGCATTGACATCAACGCCATGGTCTAGCAGCCATTTCACGATCTCCAAATGTCCATAAGGTGCCGCTGTGTGCAGAGCATATCCATAATCGCCGCCCTCCGCATGGACATCAGCACCATGGTCTAGCAGCCATTTCACCATCTCCATTTGGCCAATTCTGCATGCCGCTTTCAATGGTGTATCATATCTGCCACCTCGAGAATTTACACTTCCAGGTTGCTTAGTCCCCAGATATTCCACCAGCTGCGGGAAGCCGCAGAGGGCCGCGTAGTATATTGGGTGTACTGAAGTGTCTTTAGTCCCCCCCAATAAGCGGTCTTCCGGGTCATATATTCCAATCCAAGCTATGAAATGGGTCTTGTCTGGGTCAAACAAGCTTTCCATTCCATCTCGTAAATTCAAGGAGACATCCTCGAATCGTGCGTGTTCGACCCAGTATCTTGCCGCATATTGAGACAACGGGAAGTTCTCGATAGTTTTAGTGTCCGTGGTCTTGTCGAATCCGAGCAGCGTGCTCAGGCATGTCTGCGCAAGCACTCTATGCGATTCTTTGGGGAGAACATGGTAGCGCCTTTCCGTCGATCCCGACAGCCGGTCTGACGTCAGGAATTCCCGCACAGAGAAGTGCGCAAATTGTACAACACGAGTCTCTTCTCCTTTGCCATCAACGTGATTGATAATGACAACCAAGCTGGAGCATGTGGACAGTACAGCTCCGTTAGAGTCCGGGTTTCGCCAAGTTACGTCATGCTTTGGCATATTACCAGCGTCGAAATCGAATTCAAGCATCGTTGCAACCTCCTTGACTTGGAGTGGACGAACAGCGAATGCAAGGCATTGGAATAGACGATGAGCAAACTTCCAGTCATTATCTTCAATCCTCCGTAGCGTGGCCTCATATGTTTCATCCAGTGTTTTTGGGAGTGATTCGAGCGCCGAAGAGAAGTTCCTTGGTTGACAACGACGCAGTGTCTCCAGTTGGCAGAAAACCCATCTGAACCTACACCACGACATGAATAACGATCGCGAAATAAATATTCGTTTTGATTTGAAGCTTACATTCCATTTGCCTTTTCCGAGAGCGTATTGATCACGAGTTCCTTTCTCTCCGCCTCCCACACACTCATCATGGGGTCCGTGTTGACGGTTGAGTAGATATATTCGGAGATGTCCCGCGTTTGCCCGCTTTCTGAATGAAGCGATACACAGTGTTGCGCCAGCTCTGTAAAAGCTTTCTGAATATCTGGTTCGGGGCGGCTAGTAATACAGATCCTTAGATTTGCGAGGCGGAGGTCGACGAGGTCTTTAATAAGTTTCAATACTTCTTCACGTTTAGACGGCATTCCAGAGAGAGGACATTCGTCCAGGGCATCAATGATGATGTACATTGCGTCCTGAACAGGGGTTGCAAGCATGGTCGTCAAACATCCCGCAAGAACGTTCTCGTCCGGCTGCTCCCGACCATTGCCATGTTTCGAGTACAATTCAGAGACGATGGCACGGTAGGCATCTGACTGGGGATATAACTGTATCAATAGAGAGGACAGTAGACCACGGATATTTTGCTTTGACTTGTCTCGAAAGTCGCAATAAAAGTACCCAAAGCAGGCAGATCCAGTATAACATAGACGCCGGACATCCTCAACGATGGTGGAACTGACCATTCAGGTGAGTGCTGATGACATCCTATAAGGCTAGGCAAACGTACCAAAGGATGCTCTTGCCAGATCCCGCTTTCCAGAAAAGATTGTCAGCAATAAGAAGCACCCAGATAACGCAGTCACCCTACCATTCCCATTTAACCATAGAAGCGATCCCTCCGATTTCCATTCCTTGAATCTTTCGCCTTCAACGAACCACTTGGCAGTTCCCTCATGGTAAAGTTTCCGCGCAATGTTGTGATTTGTAGATGGGTCAGGAGGTGACAGCCATGTCCGAATGTCCTTGTCCATCTGATCATCTGCAAAGAATGTCTTAGCTGCCTTGTCTTTAATGTTGCTACGAAAGGGATGACGAACACATCATCTTGTTCACATTACCAAATGTGTGCGCCGCTACAGTGAGAGACTCTTCCTGGGTCAATTTGTCCAACCTCTGAAGGGCGTCCTGGACCTCATTATCCCCTATCAGCATCCGTCCGTACGCCCCTGCCAAATGTTAAATCGCGGGAACATGAACACGGTAGTTCACTCACTGAGTCGTCCTTGTTGAATCTGTTTCGTCGCCAGAGCGAGGATGGTGAGCAGTTCCGCCATCGTCTTGACGAGGATCTCGACCATGGACTCGGTAAAGGAGGTCTCATGGGAAGTGTAAATCTTGAGGCGGATGAGAAAGCGTTGCATGGATTCAAAGAGTTTGACGAGAGAATCGTAATTATCACTGATCTTCTTTGACGCCTTGGAATGAAGGTGAGATAATGGATTGGAAGCGAAGGAGGGGGATACAGACAGAGAGAAGGACATCAATGGCAGAAAATATGGCCTGTGCGGGTGGAAACACCTGAAAAAAAACATGTTATAAGCCGGTCATAGCAAATGGGCCACACCAATTAGGACTCACCGAACCAATACCATTTACGAGTGGTGCGCAGTTCGAGAGGGCGAGAAGTATATTCACGGTTGGTTTAAGTCCCCTTAGAAGCTTCGTCTTATGATTGCCGTTCCGGAACATGTTAAACAGAGACGTTCCTCCTTGAAGTACGTCGATCACGGCGTCCGCGGTGCTACATCCTTTCAGCTTATTGAGAAGCTGGTGTTCGGACAGATTTATGCCTGTGTTTGTAAGATACTGATCCAGAGCGGCATCTAAGATGAGCTTGAAATGAGAAGAGGAGGCAGTTGTGCGAATGTTTGTACGAGGAACTGAAGCTGAAGACATGAAGCTAGACTGGGTTATGGTGAAGAGTAAGAGGATCGCTGGGAAAGGCGGCGGATGGTTATCGATGGTTTATGTATAGATAGCCGCCTAAAACGAAGATAGACGCTGAGATGTTGTAAGGATGGCTCGGGCGTTGGACGCGAAACCTCCGGTCATCACCACTTCTGGCACGACCCGTTTGCTCTCATTCTTCCATACTATACTGTCAATAAATTTTCTAACATTTGCCTGACTTTAGTTTCGGACAGACTCTGACACCGGTGCAAAGCGTGATTGATCTATGGTACAAGTAATTTTACTTAGCATATTACAGGGATTGTGCGCGTTCCGGGCCGCCTGCCTATTCTTTTCCGTACACCCGGCTACCCGGTTTCTCCCTTACTCCCTTTTACTTATTCCACTTTCGTTCACCCCACATGGCTTCACCTCTGTTAAATTCTAAAAACATTCCTTCAGCTAGGTCTCTCCACAAGTATATAAAGGTACATACAATGCTCGTAGTAGACCAGCCAGAAACCAGCAATCTAGCTTCTCTCTCTCTCTCTCTCTATCTCTTTGTGTGCAAAGAACAGTTATTGAACAAGGCGCAAGGTCAATCGGAACCATCGGCACCGTCATCAGTAACATTTAGTGATGTGCACGGCTCGGCTCAAAGCCGTAAGCCGGCCGTTTCTGAGCCGGAAAAAGCCGGGCCGACATAGGCCGTGAAAACGGCTTCCAGCGGCCCACGGCTCAGGCTTAAGGTTTGGAAAGCCTGAAGCCGCGGCTTAGGCCGCGGCTTTTGGTGGCTGAGTCACGCTTTCTATGAACCAGAATGCCAGTACAGAGATAGTCCAACATAATTGTGATTGCATTTAGATTTTAGATAAAACAATTGATGAGATAAAAACGCGTCTTACATTAATCAAGATACTGAGTATATACATCTCAGATCAATCATGTGATTAAATCACATTGCGAGATAATGCGTTTGTTTACTTTAATTTAGTAGCTGATATAGTACATCTAAATAGGAATTCTGAAGGAAATGGGCATGGTGCAGACTTATATTTTAGATACTTTGTTAACTTAGAGACTTAGGTGCTTGTGATAATGCGATAGCAACTGCTTTATCTATAGCAGATTTAGTGGCTTTATACAGCTACTAAATCAAAGTAAACGAACGCACGCATTATCTTGCTTGTTAATGAAAGTGATTTAATCACATGATCAATCTGAGATGTATATACTCAGTATCTTGATTAATGTAAGATGCGTTTTTATCTCATCAATTGTTTTATCTAAATGCAATCACAGTTATCTCGGACTATCTCTGTGCCAGTATTCTGGTTCAACAAATTCAATGCTGTCCTGGATGTGCATTTTTTATGCAGCAAAGGACATTATAGATACACGCGGCCATTTTTTGAGTAATATTAATTGATAATCTGATTGTAGAGTAGTCTAAAGTAGTCTAGTATGTATTTTAGATAATGCCAGACCAGCAGAAACAATCGCGCATTAGTAAATAAGATGTGTCAGGGTACTTATGAAAGTAAGCCACTGATAACTAATTGGATTTACATCGCATGCTCGATTGGCTTTGGTATTTCGTAGAATAGTACTAGAACCTATTTAAAGATGCCCTGTAGCACACTACAGACCCCATCTTGTCCTCTTGGGGCTGTAGGCTCTTAGCAATTGTTCAATATAGGTCTATTCTTGCTGGATTTTCACTCTTAGTTTCACCATGATCTCAACATCTTATCTTATCTACATAGCAAGCGCAGGATAGAAGCACCTGTTACAAACACTGTTATTGATACAAGCTAAACTAAGACAATTTATGTTACAGGAGTTAAATAGGAGACATAATATGGCAGAAGGCCAAAGCAGTGGCCAGGGGTTGATATAATGTAAACTACAAGTCCTTCAAAAATGCAGCTAAAACTGGATTTGACGCTGTAAAGCCGCGGCTTGGGCCTAAGCCGGGCCTAAGCCGGCCGGAAGCCGTCGCTACGGCCCAGGCTTGAGTTTTGAAAAGCCTGAGCCGCCAAAAGCCGAGCCTAAGCCGCGGCTTCAGGCCGAGCCGGGGCCGTCACAACACTAGTAACATTCAGTACAATCTAACGCTCATCGACTTCATTGCGTCACGCGGGCTCATCTCTCTCATCCTCACAACTCACTGCTTACCCTTACTCTTCAGGGAACAGGCTTTGCTTTGCACTCACCGCGGATAGGCTCCGCACAGATGTAGAGGTGACAAGAGGCAACATAGATTGGAGGACCAGTGAACTGAACGTTGCAGATGAAGCATCAGAACGGGCCATGACTAATATTTCCTCAGCCCTAATGCTAGATGATCAAGCACGAGGATCGAGAGAGATAAATCTATTGTATTTAGTGCTGCATTATGAAACTAACCTGTGTAGAAAACTTGTGTACAACTTGTCCGATATCAATCATTCGGCTCCCCTTGCTCACAAGTACATTCTCAAAATATCTGATCTAACAACACAACCAGTCTAATACTACTAATGCCCGGTAGGGAATTCTGCTCATTCCCCCTTCTAATGAAGGCACAGCCGTGCGACGGCAAGCGAAGCCACCCAAACTTCTGTGTATGACAGCAAACACAAACAAAAACACGACGGCGAGCACGATCCCAATGTGACACTTTCTTGCTATTATTTCGCGTTTTCTCTCTTTTTCTGTCTGCTATGTCCCTTTCTTTCACCATATACCTTATCAGATCCACTTATCTGACAGCCATAGTCTGGACAAGGGATTCAACTCCCATGTCATCTGATTGATGATCTCTTTTGATGTCATAGACCTTGTGACCTTAGTATGATATCATAGTACATTACATCTAGACTATGACTTCATAGTAGCTACATTGTATTTAAGGACTTCAATAAATCCAAGGACAGACTAAGTCTGTTCTCCTTGTACCAATCAAAGGTCCTTAGGAAGTCCCTTCAGCCCTCTTCCAAGATGTGACTTGAGAGGGTTTGGCTCACCAGTAGCTCCAGCAAAGGCTCTTGCCTTGCTATCTGAATACCCTGACTTCACACGCGACGTTCAGACTCGTTGCCTTGATCCATACCGGCCACGCGCTGTGACGTCTTGACTGGACTTGATACCTGCATCTCTTGACTGACTTGATTGACCTGACCCGAACCCGAACCGACGCACGCCGAAGGACCTGTGTGCGACACCCAATCCTGCTTTACATCACACCTATGTTGAGCCGGTAACGGATCAGAGTTGGCCGGACCGGATCAGAGGTGACCAGAGTTGCCGGTACAAGACGGAGTTAAGTGGACATTGTAATATACCTACTGACATTCCACTCGTTTGTTATGATTACTTATGATTAAGATACAATCCTTCATGACCATAGCACAGCACATTCTTTACAGTATTTAAGGACATTATTTCTGTGTTGTACACTTCAGTTTTGACCATTCACAACTGAAGTGAGTATTTACTTAGATTATCTTTACCACGCGTATAGCTAACATTACTCGCGTAGTTATCTTGCTACCCGTTTAGGTAAAGACTAATTAATATAGTTGTTTTGACCAGATTTATCAGGCTGCGTTTCCACAGGTTATGGGCCCTGCTGGGCGTAACTAAATTATCCAGAAGAAGATCGACATTTATTACACAAGCTTCCTTTTCAGAACACGCACACTTGATATCTCCCGGAAAAGGCAAGCCTCTGTTACTTGTGAAACCCTATTCCCCGGCTCCTGGAACCAGTGGATCGGTGTAGACTGGGCCCTTCACCGGGCTTCGCGCGAGCTGTGCGAGGGAGCGTGGCGACGCTGAAGCACGTGTGAGCAATTCCTAATAGGGACTGGACCCTTTGTGGGTTCAGAGCGTACAGTTGGATACATCGGGGTTTGATCGGTCTTCACGATCTGGGTCTGACAGCTCCTTTCTGTTTCGGAACAATGGTGAGCCGTCCATTCGTTCCGATCAATCCTGGCCATTACATTCCCTATGGCTGTCCCTACTCAAGCTCAAGGAGAGGTCGATCCGCCAAGGACGCCATCCCCGGTTGCTATACAGCAAACCTCAAGTTCTGGTAATACAGTCTAGACTATCCCGCCTTCACGCCCCGCAATGCAAGAGCCCCCACCTCGTGCACCGCGAAACCGGATTCTCCGGATTCAGCGGACTGTTGTCCCCGTTTAGAGGATGCGCCCCCCTTGGAGACTGCCTCACAGGAATCCAGGTGAGGATGGGCAACTCGGGCAACATGCTTTGCTTGCGGCGGCTGCATATCGTGATCCGCTCACGTCGATAAAGTCTGACTATGCTAGCGACTGGCAGGACGCGTGCCAATATGAAATGGACGCACTAGCCAGAAATGGAACTTGGACACTGGTGGACTTACCGGCCGATCGGAAGGCTGTGAAGTCCAAGTGGGTTTTCAAGCGCAAAGCTGATGGACGCTTTCGCGCGTGCTTGGTAGCTAAGGGATTCACACAGATTCAGGGAATTGACATGATGAAATGTTTTCTCCAGTAGCCCGGTTCGAGTCATTGGGACTGTTACTAGCGTGGGCCACGCTAGGGGATTGGGAGATCCATCAAATGGACGTCAAGTCGGCGCTCCTGAACGGACTACTGGATGAGGTAATATACATGGAGGGTTTCATCATCGGGCCAGACAGACAAAGTATGCCTACTCAAAAAGGCAGTTTACGGACTCAAACAAGCCTCACGCGCATGGAACTCGCAATTCCATGGAGTTCTAATTGGAGCTTGGCTTCACGCGCACCCTTTCTGATGCCGGGGTATCCGTGCGTCGTCGCCAAGACGGGGAGGGTACAGCAATTATAATCCTCTATGTCGACGACATCACTATTTTAGGCGATACTCTCAAGGAGGTTAACCGGATCAAGGAGATCTTATCTAAGCGCTATGAAAGGATGGATCTAGGTGAGATCGACTCATATCTTGAAGTTCAGATCACGCGCGACAGATCCATCACGCGTCTGGAAATTGATCAATCACGGTACATTGGAGAGATCATTGCACGCTTTGGTATGGCGGATGCGAACCCCGCGCGCACACCACTCCCTGCTGGGGCAGATGTCCACTTGGTAAAGCACACTGAACAGGCTACTCAAACAGAGATTGCATATTATCAACTAATCATTGGAAGCCTTTTGTATGTGCAAGTTGGGACCTGCCCATTCATTTCTTTCGCTGTAGCGCGCCTTGCGCAGTACGCAGCAAACCCTTCCCCGCAACATCTACGACTTGTCAAGTACGTACTGGGTTATCTAAACAGTACAGCTAATCTTCGGCTATGCTACGATGGAGCACGCGGAAACGGTCTTGTCGGCTATTCGGACTCCAGCCTTGGAGACAATGCTGATGACTTTCCATTCTACATTTTTTCTCCTTGCTGACTCAGGGATCTTATGGACTTTGTCTCTGGATTAGGACT
Organism: Multifurca ochricompacta; assembly: GCA_022496185.1. Lineage (NCBI taxonomy): Eukaryota > Fungi > Basidiomycota > Agaricomycetes > Russulales > Russulaceae > Multifurca > Multifurca ochricompacta. Next base: position 683 of record WTXG01000426.1, on the reverse strand, counting down.
AATCTAGGATTGTCTTAATCACGGGGGGATGTTGAGCCGGTAACGGATCAGAGTTGGCCGGACCGGATCAGAGGTGACCGGTGTTGGCAGTGCAAGATGATACTTACACACTCGTTTATTATGATTAAGTACATTCCTTATGATCACAGCACAGCAGTCTTTACAGTATTTAAGAACAGTATTTTTATATCTTACAATGCAGTTGTTTTGACCAGATTTATCAGGCTGCGTTTCCACAACCTACACCCACACCTTGACGAACTCCAACCGGCACGTCCGAGCCTAGCTTCCAGCCCCAACTAGCAGACGATGTGGAACCTTTAGCGCCAGCTTCGTGGATAGCGGCTGTTTCTTCAGGTGTAAGTTCCACTAGTTGAGGGATGGATAGGTACTCATCTAATTGGGTGCATTTCCCAGTGGTGGTGACGACGACGAATCCCTTCGCGTGCACCCAGAAGTCATCCTACTCTCCCCCACCGCTGACATCCCTAAAGTGGTAATATTGTCACACGACTGTGATGTGTAATAGTATTTATTTTAAAAAGGAAAGTTATCGTTGATCAACAAAATATCATTACAAATCAAAGTCATGTGACATGTAGACAACGTTTTATAGTGAAAGACTGGCTCTGCTCATGCGACGACCTCACCCCCCTCACCTTCATCCAGGACACGCGGGCCTT
>WTXG01000425.1:0-24045 GCA_022496185.1 Multifurca ochricompacta | reverse complement strand
CGTTAGTTATTATTCTCACAGTAACTAATCTGATTGCAGATGGGGTTCGATCAGGACTTGTTGTGTTGTTGTTGTAAAGCAAGAGCAGAGGCACAAGTGCCCATTGTTATTATATTCTACTTCACAATTGGATGGGTCCCCACAGCTCGTTCGGGTGAGATGAGAAGAAGAGCGGGACCGAGTAAAGTTCAAAGTTCAAAGAGTAGAGTTGAATTAGTCAGTCGAATGGACATGACACCACCGAAGAGTCATCGTCACATGCAACGCACGTCATCGATATGTGACATCCGATACCGATAAATAGAACTCAAAACCCCCACCCCTTTTTCGAGGCCGCTACGCTTCGCTCTTCCTCTTCCCAACCAGTACCAGCCAGCACAGCACAACTCTCATAATGTCCAGCGGCATACACACTCTTCCTGATCTTCCTTATGCTTATGATGGCCTCGAGCCATACATCTCACATCAGATTATGGAACTTCACCACAAGAAGCATCATCAGGCCTACGTCAACGCTCTCAATATTGCGGAACAGGCCTACACCAAAACCAGTACAGCAAAGGAACGCATCGCCTTGCAGGCTGCATTGAAATTTAACGGCGGTGGTCCGTAACACTTTTTTCTTTTCGCAGCTGATCTTTCTGGTGCTGCGCGTGTATACTGACACCCGTTATCTTATCACACGGTATCTATAGGCCACATCAACCACTCACTCTTCTGGAAGAACCTTGCGCCTTCGCCTGCGAAGAATGGCCACGGCGGTGTACTCAAGCCTGGCCCTCTCAAAGATGCCATAGATCAGCGCTTTGGCTCTCTTGAAAACCTCAAGAGGGATTTCAACGCGGCGACTATTGGTATTCAGGGCTCTGGCTGGGGCTGGCTTACGTCTTCCGATGGGTCACCCAGCGCCAATCGGCGATTTTGTTTTTGCCAGCGCGTTGATATTGACTTTGGCTTGTCAGGGCGTCAACCCCGTCACCAAAACACTGGATATTGTTACCACGGCAAATCAGGACCCGCTTCTGTCTCACGTCCCCATTATCGGTGTTGATATTTGGGAGCACGCCTTCTACCTGCAATACCTCAACGTGAAGGCAGACGTGAGTCCCTGTTTTCTTTGTCGCCATTCCTATTTTCCCCATTGATCGTGATTGTTAGTACCTCAACGCCATCTGGAATGTCATCGATTTTCAGGAGGCTGAGAAGCGCTACCTCGAGGTCACCACCGGCTCCAGGCTCTAAAGGTTTGGCGTGTTTTCTTGACGAGTGAGAGGGAGTATGAAGTCAAAAGGGCGTGGATATGTGTATATGTTGTTGTTAAACAGGAGCACTGTAAGAATGGTTGAAGTTCGCTGAAACCACGTATGCTTTTTGCGCACGCACACCGTCGTGAGTTCTTTTGGGGCACTTGCCAATTTCGACCACCGACCACATCCACCATGCTACGTGTACGTGTGAAAAACGAATGATGCGTGGCTTGATAGTAGCAGAGGGTTCAAAGTTGTGTGAGGGGTGTAAATTCATAAGATCGAACACGAAGGAGACACCCGAAGAACTTTACCGTGTTGTTACCACCAGGTCCCCACGCTTATCGCAGTTACCAAGTGTGTAACCATGAACAAGAGTCCAAGTCGTTTCAATTAACCAAGTCGTTTCAAATTAATTAAAGAAAGACGATCGGGTCCCTTGGACGAGCAAAAGTCATCGAAGCACAAGTCAACGTATTTGCGTCCTATGAGAAAGAGAATCATCATTTTCGCTTTCATAACTACTTACATGCATGGAAGAGCCGTCAACCACGGACAAGGATAAATTAATCATTGTTATGCATGTGCACTAACAACAGACTGATATCATCTCCAAAGCTTGTGATGAACCCAAAAAAACAAACTAAGGGATCGATGCCTATGTTACATACCCACCCTTGAGCAGTTGCCAGCTTCAAAAACCAATCCGTTGTCGATGGTGATCGTGATGGTGATCAACAACATCATCATCACGATCAATCAATTAGGTCGTGTCGGTTCGGTGAAAAAGAAAAGAGATCTTCGCCTTCCCTATCCCATTTTTTTCACGCTCTTTCCTCTCCTTCCAAATTCTAAGAGTAGAAAAAGGAGCTAAACTGGTGATGATGATCTATCTCCCAACTTGGTCTGTCTGTCAGTGCTAGGCAAGGTTTGGTTTGGTTCCTTTCGTTCGTTCCCCTGCACCCTGCATGGAAGCAATAAGTAAATAATAATAGAATAAATAGAAATAGATAAGAGATAAGATAAGAGATTTTCCCTTTACTTGTTTGCTCTTCGGGTTCTCCGAGAAGTGATCAAACAAATCAAGTAAGCGCGTGGGTATGAAATGGTGAATCTGAAAATAAATAATAAATAAATAAATAAAATCATTTCATTCATTTCATGGCCGCTGCAGGGAACCGAGCTTTGGCGAACGAATGTCGAGATGAGTCCATGCTACAGTCATGCATCATAAAACAGGTGCCACAAAGACGGTTTTATGAGTACATGAAACGACACCATGTCATAAATATAGTGAAACGTTTCTTGCCGAAGAGAAAATCCTCTATTTCTCTTTTTCTCTTTATTTTTTTTGGAAGGGGTCTTAGATCCTGGGAACCCCCCCCCTCCCTCCCTCCCTCCCTCTCCCTGTGACTTCTCCACGTGTGGTAGTAGTAGTAGTAGTAGCGATAATCGATTCCTTGAATTTCGTCCAGGGAAAGAAAAAAAAAACACATTATGCGTGCGGGAGTGGTATTCGTCTTAAACATGAAAAAGCGTTGATCCAGATTGCCGCCTCTCAGATAGAGTTTGTCGATCCAATTGTCTTTGCGAGGGATTAAAGTATAGTGTCCTGTCTGACAGAAGGGAATGTATCAAGTCTGGGATGGGAGGGAGGGGGGGTCTATGGCGCATTACCCCCAAAACTGGACAAAAATTGCGACTATCAGTATCCCACGCTATCATGGAAGAGATAAGAAGGGAAGAAAGGACCACACTAAAACCAATTAACCAATCACAGAGAATAGAACGTACGTCAGAGGCCTGGCATTCTGGACTCCACCTTCACCATGTCCCTCACGGCGTCTTCCATCGCCTCTTGCCAACTCCTGTACTCTTCGATGCCGAGTATCTCTCTTGCATTTCTGGCCTCAAACTGCGCGTATGTCACAGGTCGCTTTTCTGGTCCCCACGCCAGACTGGGGAGCCTCTCCCGGATTCTTGGAATCGTCTCGGCGAGGTGTTTGACGACTTCTGGCCACTGCACGTACCCAGCCACGAGTAGTACGCGCTTACGTCGCGGCGGGTCGAGCGGACCAACACGTAACGCTGCGACATGTGCCCGTGCGATGTCCTTAACGTGCACGTAGTTTGGCGAGAACGGCGGAGCGTTGGGAATCATAGGTCGGCCGGGTGGACCGTGCAGGAGCGCGGAAACCCAAGCGAAGGTGCCAGCACGATGTTCATCGATTGCCTGTCCTCGACCATAAGGTCCGAATGGGAATCCGGGGAGTACTGTGCGAAGTACAGGGGAGAAATGTTAATGAAGAGTGGGGGGATATGGTATGAACGAAGGGGGAAGAGAAAACAAAAACAAAAACGTACTGGAGGTCACATCAATGTCCGGATTGGCGTCGGCGAATTTCCAGAGTTCGCGCTCGGCGATGACTCGAGCGGCGGTGTGTAGACACCACGGGTGCAATCCGAGCTTCTGACAGTCGTCTGCCGTCTGAGAGTTCCAGTCTGGTAGAATGGGGTTGAAAAATAAGCGCGTGCACCACGCGTCTCGTGTCCGTCCGCTTACCCTCTTCCGTGGCGACAACGGGACTCCAAGAATCATCAGGGTGCAATACGTTCGAAAATAAGCCCGTGTGTACGACCTTCTTGACGTTAGCTGCTCGCGCATGTTCGAGGACGTGTTTTGTTCCACAACTGCCCGACTCTACGATCGATTTTGCCATCTTCATGACCTGGCCTCTCACAGGGGGCAGACTAGCAAGAATGACAGCACTAACATCTTTTCGTATAAAAATGGGCTAGGGATCAGTGAATCCATGGGGTGTGATAACACGAACCTCTAAAAGCATCCGTCAAATCATCGTGATCGAGATCTGCGATACCCACAGCCTCAAATCGATCTCGGTATTCCACGTACGCAATGCGAAGCGCAAAGACCCTCCTAGGTTCCACTGTTCTAAAGTTTGTCACGTCATGGTGATGAAAATACTTGGATTGAGTTGGTGAATGGTGGACAAGACTCACCCCCGTACGTGATAGCCAGCTTGTAAAAGGTGTTCGACAATATGCGATCCCGTATGACCAGACGCTTCTGTGACCTAAAAGGCGGGAGGTAGTCGATAAAGTGCGAGCGTGATGTTAGTAAAAAGGTGCGTGAGACTCACCAAGACAAAATCCACCATGGGTATGTTGTAGATCGCTAATATTGTTTTTTTTTTCCTTTCTTACAACACAAATCCTGGACGCACAGGATCCTATGTAAGGCGTTTTCTTCTTGTCGACTGTAAAAAGAAAACGTCGATACAAAACACGAGTTAGCGGGCCGCGTGTAGGAGAATTTCGGAGATTTATGTAGGTCCCGGCAACCTGTCGTAAGTTGAACTGCACCGGACAAATGTTGAGAACAGAACTTTGTCCCCCGAAATTGCCGTATTCAGAGCATGGAAATGAAAATGACTAGGAGGAATCCGCCGAGTAGGATTAGTAAGCGTAGAAGTGTTCGCTCGCTGACTGTGACAGAGCTTGAGGCAGAGCTGGAGAGTGTAGAGAAGGAGAAAGCAATTTCTCTGCCCTGATAGAATAGAAAGAAGGGGCAGATACGGCCTCGGCCAGTCCTCGGCCAGTAAACGGCGTTCGACCGACCGACAAAGCTTGAGATTATTTCATCACCGGGATCAACAACCGCCGAAAGCAGCTCCTTCTCCTTCTTAACCACAGGCCACTAGTCGAACTCATCAAGACGGCAACGGCAATACTGGCGACATTTGAAGTAGAATCCTGTCCTGTCAAGCTTTGTGTTTTTAAAGACAAGATAGTTGAGAATTGAATTGTGTGATTGATGTTATGAGCAGTAACCACCAGTAACCTGACGGTTCACACTAGCATGGCCTGTTGGCATTTGCTCCCGAGAGCCCAACTAGTTGTATCTGGTGCGAGATGATGGTTCACCTTTGACTTTTTTGTAAAAAGGCCGAACTGAGCTGCCATCTCTATTAATTTTTACCAACCAACAACTGAATGTACTGACAGGGGTTATGGTTAATATGACGTAGTTACTCTAATAACTTACCAGACAGCAGCAGCCAAAGGTAAGTGTTTACGCATTCACCACTTTGTCGGCCTTTGCGCAACAGCTCTTTATCACCCTCTATTTCAGGTAGACTCGCACCGTCCTCATCTCACATCACCTCCTGCGTGGAAAGAGAACCCGCCAGGACTGCCAACTGCCTTCCTCCTAACACTCTTCCCATCCTCACCTTCCTTGCCCTCGCAACCTCCTTCTGCAGCGTCTCGCCCACATCTCACTCAGACTGGAATGGTCAGACACAACGGTGCGACGTCGCGCACAACCTCCTTTCGCATCTTATTACCGGCGAAGCTCGCGAGGATTGGGGAACCTCAAACGTGAATGTGATCGCGAAAGACTCACATCGGTGCTCGCCGCGTCACAGTCAGCGGTCTCAGCGGTCTCGTCATCTACTAGGGTGCCGTCGCACGCCTCACGTTCTAGGACTATGGGTGGTAAGTGTTTCCGTTGTATCCGTCTCCACGTCTTCCTTTTAAGGAATCTCGGGGTGGGGATTTGATGCTCATTTACTATTATCAGGGCCGTGTGATGAAACCGATTACGTACTTCTCTGGGCTATCGACTGTCATCGGCGAGATCTATCTCTGGTGCGTTCGGTGTTGCAACAGCAACCCATGCCCGAGGCTGGTAAAAGTGATAACCGACCGGGGGTGATTCCGTTTAGGTTCCTTTACCAGGGTCGCGAGGTGTCGTATTCCTCTGTACTCGACCGTTCCATCTCGGCTCGCCACAATGCCTTATATCGTGCCCGCGGATTCGACCTCGGGCGTTGGCAGGAGCTAAGTCGCGAATCCAAAGCGTTGCGAAACGAAATTGCATAGATCTCGCGAGACTACTATCAAGACTGGCGGCGCCAAACGTCAAGTACGGTGACAACGACGACGAAGATGATAAGGAAAGCGAAGAATAAACTCCTGACAGAACAACGCGATCGTGACGAGACAAGCGAGCGCGACCAATGATGGCAGAAATAGCCAAACATACCACGGACAGCGCACGTACACAAAGACACGACACGAATATACGATCCCCCCATGCTTGTGCTATCACCGACGAATTAATACTCCCACTCCTTCAGTCTGATCTTGGCCTCAGCACTCTCAGCTGCAATGATTCGCTCCACCTCCGCATGACGCGGACGCACACAAATTTGGTAAGGTGGTGGCAGACGCGTCTTCCCGAGACTCTGGGCTTTCCTGTAATCAGGAAGGCTGCCACCCTCCGGAGGAGACAAGTCAAACGCCCAAAGGATTCTGTAAAGCCGTAGATACGAAATTAGGACCAGCGGAAGGACGATGCGTTGGTACTGAAACGTACCGTGCGATGGAGATGAACGTCGACTGCAGTGCGACGTGCATTCCTGGACACACGCGCCGCCCAAACCCGAATGGCATGGTGAATTCACCCTCCACCTTCCCGTTCCAGTTCCCTGCTGGCTTATGAGGGGACAGAAACCGCGAAGGGTTGAATGTTTCCGGGTCTTCGAACAGCTCCGGGTCCTTTACAAGCGCACTGCAGTGCCGCATAAGTCAGTCGATTAAAGCTGGCTCGAGAATTGGAGGGAGCATGCGCCAGGCGTAAACGCACTCAACGCTACCGTAGACAGTCGTTCCTTTCGGGATATCGTACCCATCATAAACGTCATCCTTGCTCGTTGCGTGAGGAATGGCAAGCGGAACGACAGGGCGCCATCTTTTTGTTTTTAGAGCGCGCAATTGCCACTGTCAATACCAAAATATGAGACCATAAAATGGCAAGACGGACCTTGTCACTTCTTTGATGAACGCGGTCAGATAGGGCAGTGAGCGTTCATCCTCGAAAGTGGGTAAGCGATCCTTTCCGACGACACTGTCGAGTTCAGATTGAATCCTTGTGGCGGTGTCGGGGAAGGAGAGCGCAGCAACTTTCGGATGATCAGATATAGATAGCTACTCGTTTATCTGAGATAATCGCACCGAGACTCCACCCAATGGTTGAAAGCGTCTATAGACACGACATACTCAATCCATGATGGCAAAGCAACCGCTGAAGAGTTGACTTACAGTGTCGACGCCCGCACTGAACGGTGCAGACAATGCATAGGCAACTTCAACGTCGGTCATCCCTGATTACCACCCTTTGATAAACTGTAAGTTGCCATGGAATCCTTTGCGATCCCAGCTTCGTAGCGCTCTTTGGCACCGTTAAGGAAGTTCATATAGACTTCCGTGTCCTTCTCCCGGATCTTCTCGAGAGCTGCTAGTGCAGGGCGGAACCACTGTAACGGCCGCTACGGTATATGCCAAGGTATTAGCTTAGAGATCCCAGGTGTCAGCCAAAGTAATACATACAGGAAGCCACAGGAGCGATGGCCACTATGCTTTTGGGTGAATTGTGGTGAAGAATACAAAACCCAACCCACGCACGGTTTCCACAATGTACTTTCCTGGGGTGCTGGTAGTCGGAGAAAGTTGAGCAGAGTGCATATGTAAACAGACGTATGCACTGACCTGGCACTATTCAGAATCGATGACAACAAGTCCTGTCAGAGTTGATATTGCGTCAGTAAGCCTGAACATACCGCTGATATTCTGAAGGCGAGCATGTTGAGTCGCATTGTAGGGGGAACACATATCGAAATACTTACCTAAGACCGCATTATAATTGTAGGTCACCATCTCGTCGTTAAGGCTATCGATTCGGCGACCGTATGCTATTCCGAGAACGATAGAGGTCACGAACCTGGAGGCCAGTTCTAGTACGCAGGAGTAATGCATAATATTAAATGCACTACTCACCGCTGAAGAACCTTTTGGTGCTCGCTACTATCTGTGAGTAGTTCATGTAAGAGGAGGGTCGACTCTAGGGTCTGCTGTTCACGATAGGAAAGCGCAATCTTCCCGTTCATCCCATGTGTTGAAGCTTTCCCAGAAAGACGTATTAGAGAGACAAGCCTGGTGGGCATCTCGGAAGGCTCACCTTGCGCCATCTTCGCCAGTGGTCGCCGTAGGGGGAGCTTAGGCCACGTTTACCACCAGACAAGATATCGTGCCTAGAGAAATGGAAAATCCTCAGCATCAATCAAAGAAATACATCTCATTTGACCGTACGCCACCACGAGTCTTGGTCTACTTGAATAGATGTCACCCTTCTTGTCAAGGAGGTCGGTGGTAGCCTTGATGTTATTCAGGACTGTCGGGTCATGAGGCTCTGTTAACCAGAATGAAAAATCATGAACCGTACCTACGACGCGTCTTGTCCCAAGCTTGAAAGAGAATATCCGACCTTAGGTGAACGAATAGTCTATCAAGGCTCATTGAGGGGGGTATGTGCACGTACCATATTTTCGCCTCCACTTATCAAAGATTTCATACATGGGTGCATTTGTGAACTCGCCAGCGACGTTCCCCGTTGGACCAGGTGGCAAGTGGTATTTACGGGAGGAAACAAAGAGAATAGCAACGAGGGCAATGGCGCCCAGTAACGCTGTAAAGGACATTTTGTCGTAGTAGTACCTTTACCCTTAGGGGATTGATCCCGAACACTTTGTTTATTTATACGTGATGAAAAATCACGGGGTGCCTTCGCATAAGTTGGGGCTTCGCTTCTGCCTCAGTTTGTTTTGATCAGTAGATTTTGCTGAAGTGACCGTTGGTCAACGATGATAGGTTTGATACCGAACTAACAGATTTAATGACCTACTCTACCTTGCTTGGATGTATGTCCTGGTGGTTTTGAAACCAGACAAAAAGTTAAAATAGCATAGTGCCGGTTATGAACCGGCCCGGTATGCTCCTATGATACCCCTCACAATCACTTTATCACCTTCCCTCCCCTTCCCGCTCCCTCCCCGATGAGCTTGCTTTCCGTTTAACAAGGGGGGAGACGTAATACACGTCGGTCGATGGCACCCAGATACCCGATAAATTGTACCTTAACATCTTCTGGAAAACCTGTGCTAACTACTTGTAACGTCAAGGCGAACTGAAAATGCAAGCCCACTGCTATATCTTATTATTGTTTCTCCGCGAAAGCGTCTCGGCGACAGTCAGGCGAGCATATTCCAAATCCCGTACGATATGTTGCCAGCTCCAGTAGCACGCTGGCTGGCGATGAGTTCTACTTGCGGTGCTAACAGAGAACGGACTTAATTAGCCTTAAACTTAAAACCCTATCAAGCCCTTTGCCCTCTTGAGTAAATCAGGGAGGAGCCTCCGAGTTGCAAGTCACCTCGCAGGTTGACTGCCCTCCTACTATCCTTCCCCCTTGCTTGCTGAAATTATCAAGCCAGACCTATTATGGGTGTTGCCGACACGTGCCAGGAGTTATCAGGGTCCTCATGCATCTCAGGCACAGCCTGCTTGCCCCTTGCTTTGTTTTGCAACCCAAGTTTGCCTCTTCCGCACTGGGAGTACTTAAATAGTCAAGGTTTGTAGAGATAATAAATACTGGTCGTCAACATCCAACCGTTGGAATGCACAGCGGGTAATAGCGGTTCAGCAATTCAGCCAGAGCGAGCCAATCATGAATGCATGAAGTTCTGATACGTCGGGTGTCCTTTTCCCCCGATTTGAATATATATTCAGTCGGGCTCCTCGCCATGCCTGCCTGAATTGGGCCGTCTCTAGAACGTGGGTTGATCATTAATCCGTAAACACCGTCACTTAACAAGGAGTCACCGCGAGGAACCCCTTGAAAAGAGAATTGCAATATGGGGCAGCCCGAAAAGTGTCATTGTGGTCATCACGTTTAAACTTCCTGAATTTTCTATAAACCTCGGGCGGCTTCTTATCGCATCACTTCTTACGTCGCCCTCGCGATGTCAAAACAACGTCCTCGAGCTGTCGCCGTTGCTAAGTAAAACTTTCGCGCCTCGCTGCGATGCTCCGGTTGTAACGCTCGTTCTTCACGGAGCATGCGTGTTCGGGGAAGGGGTTGAGCTCTGCCCTGAGGGTTACTAAGTCCTTGTAATAATGAATGGTATGAGCCTATATCTTACACGTATTGGGATGTTTTGATGGTAAAACCGTAGGCGCCAACTATACTTACCGTGGTTAGCAGGGGTCCAAGGATCTGTTCCGTGTAAAGTGAGATCATATCATCGAAAACCTCACTGTTTTTTGACTCTTCATTACGGTGGAGTCTTCTGTTATCACCTTTCGTGTATGCCTTTGCTTCTTCGTCTACAGCCGTTCTGCGATCATTGACACTCAAGCTGGATACGGCCGGAATGCCTTGTAAGCTCCGAGTCTTCCCTTTACTAAATTATGTTCACGTTGTCGATTATAGATCACCCTCGTCTTTTTAGGGGTCCGCTCTATACCCTTAGGCACGCGCTACTGCTGACCCCCCATTTAAGCGTTTCTATTGGAGAACCCTATTTATTCAATGGCTCAATACTTTCTTGTCCCATTGGTAAACGTGTTCCAAGCTATCCGGTTAGTCATCTCTTGGCTTGCTGATGGACACTTGACATCGCCTCAATCCGTAGCATCCACGCTTTAAGACGGAGCCGCGAATGGTACTTGCCTGTCCACCAATCGACGAAGTCGCAATAATGATGAGCTAGATGTTTTACTAGTGCGTCCTCGGCCAGGCCAGAATCGATCCCCGAGTAAACGAGTCGAAGCCGTTTAGATCGAACCACCCACATCCAAGCGCTTCTGAAGTCTCGCAGTAGTATCCTTACAAAGGTGGACTCTGTCGTGTGACTATTCCACTCGCAGCGTCATTCTTTGCCACGGTTTGGATTATCACGAGATTGGCGATGTGGCTCGATTTCTCTTTCTCCCAAAAAATACCGCGTGTTTATCGGTTCGGTAATATACGATACGCTCTTGTCGCGTGCCCGAGCACATGCCCGAGGGAAGTCACTTCAAGATGGGGTTGGCTACAGAAGTACGGTTCATGATTTGTCCTAGAGATGCCCAGTACTGAACAAGAAGACTAATACAGTCGCGATACTGATACCCACCTCGAAAAGCAAAAGGAAGGCCAGGTGTCCCTGACTTTCGCTTCGCACCGCTTTACATCCGACGTGTCAGTGGCAAGCTTGATCTCTAAAACGTTTGATGTCCCAGGGATAAAGCAGCACCAACATACCTCGAATTTGGATTGTGCACCTGTCAGACAGCCAGAAGCGGGATATGAGCTCCCGTATAGAACCACTGAGAAGAGCGAAGCGGACGGAACCCACATGAGTTCCTCTTTCACAATTTGTGCTGGTGTTACTCCCTGACAGTTTAAGTTGATATTCTAAATATCTTGTTGATAGGAGCTGCTGTTGTATGTCCTCAACACCTTGAAGGATTGAAAAATTCCCGTCAGCCAACACTCTTCCCCTTCGACTACTTGTGACGCAGCGCCAGGCTAGTTGGCACTCGCCGCATGGCGCATGGGCCAAGGCCACCTCCACCAGTTCGATGCAAGGGAAAACAGGCTACGAACGAGGGGAGGGGACTATCCTGTGCCACGGAGCTAGCGCGCGTGCCGAAAGACGATAATCGGGTCAGCATCCCGATCGGTACCACGCCGGATCGTCCGGATCTGGTTGAATGATCCCGACGGGTTAAGGACCACATTTCGCCAACCCCCGCTTCGTGAAAACCGACTCAGCGATGTGTTGGGTCGTGGCTCCCCTCATTTCACTTGTACCACTGGCGCCGGTGTCAGTGGGCCCTCGAAATAAACCGCATGATGTCACTTGGGAAACGAGCATTTTAAAAACGACGAGGCTCATTACGTATCATATTATTGCATAGAGGCAGTGTATTTGTGTTCAGCAACCGTCATCATGTCGACAGGGGGGAAGGGAAATCGTCAAAAAAAGTCATATAACCATGGCGATACCGCACGTGGATCGATGTTTAGGCCGTTCATTCAAGAGTTGTCTCTCCCGAAGTGACCTATAGTAGATCTCCTTCGGTGCAGGATATCGTCAACTCCCTTTCTGGGAACATCGATTCCCATGCGTCCAAAGTCTGCTATAGCCCACGCACCCTTCCTGTTGCACTTTGACGCCCTTCATCGCGACGGCGAGGTACCTGCTCATTGCTGTCTTTCCCTGAGGCCCTGTACGCAGCTTGCTGCGCAACTTGAGAGGAGTGCGGAAGTCGAGATGTCAAGCATTGTATTCGCCAAGAAGCCAAGATTGATTTCAATTGTTGGGTTTGAGACACAACCCCATAAGGGGACAGCTGTCGATAAGCAACTTCGTTGCCTCTTTTTCCACTTCGTGTTGTGTCCATGTGATCTCAATATTGGGGGTGTGAACGCTGGCGCAAACACGCCACTTCAGGACGAAACTGTAGAGTTCATTAGTTCAAGGAACCTCTTTATGCCGGTTTTTCTAAAAGCCTTAGCTGCTCTAAAATGGCGTCCGTATCAATACTCTTCTCCAGTTCCGTCGTCAGTTAGATTGAACGCGGAGGGGCGAGGACTCGGAAGTGCCTGACCGCGTTCCGATGTGTCGCTTGGTTTTCAAATCGCTTGGATTAGTCTAGTTAGGTTGAGTCGTGTGTTCTATGTATGCATGAATGCAAGACACATGAACACATGGCGTATGGAAAAAAAAATTGTTCCCGCGTTCCCGCGAACGACGGTAGTAGTCGTGAGACGTGAGACGCGCGAGGGCGTGTGGGCGTAAGATGGGCTACTTTGAACTTTGATGCGCCACCATCACAATATTTTTTTTTATCTATGCGCCTTCACAATCGCCCATCATTTCGTGTTGCCCATTTCAAGCGGTCGGCTGCGAAATTGGCACGCTACAAGAACAAGACTTTAGGCCCAAAAAGTTCAAGAATTGCACCTCGACCTCGATTCGGTCCGATTCGAGGCGTCCCACAACCAAATAATCTTAAATTTCTTTTCTTTTATAATATAAATCAGATTTATGACGCATGACGCACGTGCGTCTAAGTACTTTGATCTGACAAGCATTAAGAGCCTTCCAGAACATGGAGCCTGCAGACCAGATCACCAATGAAAGTGAGTGGGCCAGGTGCCCAAAGAAAGAGGGGGAACAGAGAGGGAATAGCAGGAGGGAGGAGGAAGGGGAATAGGAAGGCCCAGGGCAATGAAACTGGGTGACGGTCTGTCCTTCTGCCTAAGGAAGAGGCCGAGCGAGGAGGATGTGCAGGAGGGACTTCATTTTTTGAACTGCCGGGGGGAGCCATCAAGTCCCAAGCTATTGGAAGTGATAGCACAACAGTGAGGAGGATAGCATCCCAGAGGGGAGATTGTGGCGGTTTTGAGGAAGACATTTTCTTACTACTTGGTGACGAGATCTGGCGGGTTGAGAAGTTGAATGGTGTCATTGGCCATAAGCATCAGGGCAACCAGCGCGCACATACCGACCGTATCCACTGAGATATGGCGTTCCCACCTTGAACTTCTCATGATTTGTAGATGAGGTCTCGTTGGAGTGAGTATGCGTTGTACATCACGTGTTGCTTTGCGGCGTTTGGGTTTTATTTATATTCATTTTATTTTATTTTATTTTATTTTATTTAAAGTTTGAAAATAAATAAAAGTTTGAAAAGATGATGAAAGCGAAAGCCATTCTGACAGGCCGTGATATCGCTCGCTTGCTCGCTCATTTCTCACTCTAAAACACGTCGTCTATTTTCCTGAGCAAACGCCACCGGTTGACGACTTTTCAGTTAGATTTTGCACCAGATCCCTTTAATCAAGAAGGGCGCCTCAGCGGCCGGTGGCTCGTCCTCGCCCCCATTATTTTTGAACCCTATTTCAATGCTAGTGGCATTCCAAGCCCGCAACTCTCCAGCGACATCAGGTTCAAGAAGACCGACCAGAACCAAATTGTGTTGAACCGGCCAGCGTCTATCTCCGTCAACGATTCCACAACCACAATATATACTGTAAACTGACCAGTAGATGCCCTTTAATTCACTGTCCACTACCTCCTCCCCCTTTCTCCTCCCATGGCTGAATCCCTCACCTTCAGTGCGGCCAGAGTTCTAGGCAAGCCATCAATGCCCCTCTCTCCCTTTTTGGTCTGACCATCTTCATTTACTTGATAGGCATTCTCTTACTGGCCATCATGTGTAGGCGTGGAGATACTCTCGACGTTGATGTCTTGATTAACCCCTCAACAGTTAACGCATATCTTTTTGGTGTGATAAGCCAACAAATGTATTCATATTGGACTTGTGGTGAGTTCGCTTCTATTACTGGTCGCAGAGACTAGAAATAATGTGTATCGGTAGGGTTCAAGGACTCGAGGCGGTTAAAGTGAGCACCAGTTCCCTCTCACGTTGCATTGCAACTCAATTTTATAGAGCCTTTGTCGTTGCACTGTTTGTCATCGTTGCCCTCCAAAGCTCTATGTACGTTCTTGTCTTCAATACTCTATTCTGAAGTACCAAATCATCTGTTACTGAATCCAGGCTTTGGGTCATGGCTTGGAACGTCTAGTAAGTTTCTCTTTTTTCGTTAAAGCCTTGCTTACTTCCGTTTGGTAGCACCATTAATACTGTTATTTACGTAACTCCCAAGGGTCTGTTCTTCTTTGCGAATGTGTCCACTTGCTCATGCCTATTCAAGAGATCACATGGGAGGGGCCTGCCAATTCCGCATGCCAATGCATCCTAATTTTGTCGGCGAATATTTTTCTGGCTGCCCGGTTAGTAGTCAATCAACGCAATTGTGATTGCTTGCCTGATCGTTCTCCAATTTTAGTATTCACAAGCTGACGTCAAGCCGCCTGCAGAGCGGACTTGTCATTGCATTATCGATCTCTGCCTTTGTCATCGGGGTGGTCAATATCGTGACAACTTGGATCTCGAAAAAGTAGCTAAGCATGCTGTTGTATCGCGCCCCTCGATCGCCTAAGTATAAGCCAAAGTTTTCAAACCCAATTCACCGTTTCGCAGCGAACGATGTCGGTTATCTGGCACACAATACAGGCTGTCTGCGAATGTCTCATCATGTGTACGTCTTTTCTCCCATGTCACAGGTTGAATTACCCATTTTTCTTGCTTAGCCTTCCTTGCGCGAGCGCTTCTGTCGTCGCGTAGTGGTTTGCGAAAATCAGACAGAATCGTAAATCATCTCATCCGCAACGTCATTCAGATTGGGCTCTTTGCGGCATTCTGGTCTATCGCTGAATTAGCGACATATTTTATGTTGCCAGATTGGACTATCTATACTATTTTTGATATGACATCCGGTTCGATATACACACACGTGAGTAGCCTTTGCCTTCGACTGATGCCGCATATTCACAGGAAAGGTGCTCAGATGATTTATGATACACTACTGTCGCGCACACGATTGCGTGAGCGCATGGCCGAGCAAAGCCACCTTGAGATGGTTTTACCTACGGTGCGCTGTTTGGCCTACGTAGAAGTGTATGTCATACTGAGCAAATCAATATCGGCTATGTTTGCAGTCAAATCCACTTGCCCTTGAAGGAAAAGGAATGCAAGTACCTGGGGTGGCAGGGGTCCCGCATCCTGCTGTTTCACTCGTGACCATGGGCGACTTTAGATTTACCCAGAACGGGTCTAGTGCAACTGGCACCACTCACGACGATAATAACTCAGAATTGGAATGTGCACCTGTGGGCAAGACAGCCCCGGGTTATGAATTCCCATACAATGCTAACCCGGGAGAATGAGTTGGACCTGGTCTATGAGGATAAGGTAGAGTCCATTCACTGGTTTTTCATGGACAAGCACCGTGATTCAGAACGCTCAACAGCACTCCTGTACATCCTTGAATGGTTCTTCTTGGCCTCTATCATTTTCGAGTTGCCGCATGGAACTGTCATGCTCTCAGAGCTGCAGTATCAATACCCTGTTCCTTACTCTCACATTGTTGTTCTATCTCATTCCTTTCTTGTGTACCTCCCGTATTTTTATTCATGGGCTAGGCGATGCCCAGGACGCAGGAGGCCGAGATTGCGGGCTGAGCTCTATCCCACTGATAAGTTGCACCTGTAAGAAGATGGATGCTGTTGTGGTTTCGGTCAAACGGCCAGCTAGGTTCATAATGATCGCACTTGTACTGATTTTAAGCCTTAGTTCTTCTCGATCTGTTCAGCTCTGACACCCATGTGACTACCGTTCAGTTTCTCAAAAAGAAAGAAGAGGAATCAAAGACATCGGACTTTTGTCGTATCCTCGCAGTCTAAGTCAAATCAATTGTTGGGGATGGTAAAGTTCGTTAGTTCATTGGATTGTGCCACTGTCGCACCTTGTCCCGCGCTGTCGGATCAGAGGTCTGTTGGAGTCTAATTAGTGATGGATCTGATGAATGCAGCTGAGGTTAGGGTAGCAAGATAATTCAGCTATGAATATGAATATTCGACTTGCCACTGACCATGCTTTCATTGCCAAATACATGAGCGATTCCACCCTTCCTTACCCATGTCAGCCCACACCTGCCTGTGTGATGACACTACCTGTGCGACTTTCTCACACCTCGTCCTTGACTGCCCCTTGTACCATCTCCAGCATACTACTTGGGGGGTCCAACACTGGTCTGCCACTGCCCTAACCTGGCCACAGATCCTCAACACAGAACAATACATTGAATCCTTCTTAGGCTTTCTTCAGGACACAGGCTGCTATGGCAACTTAGGATACCTTGGCATGGTCCCCATGGTGCGCAGTGCGCTATTCGTTACCTGCTCCAACATTCCACTTGAAAGATCCGTTGGCGCTAGTCCAAACTCGAGAATGCGTGAAGAAGTACAGAGCGACAGCGCGCCTCGGAGTTGATACCAGGGCGTGGGGTCATTTCCATGGACTCTGGTTTCCAGGCTCCCGACGTTGCCGTCAACGGCGTGGCCCAACGCCTCCCCCAATATAAATTTCCGTCCGTTATCCACAGCGCCAAAGCGCTTGAATACATGTCTGTGCCAGAGAATTTAACTGAGGTAGGCTCGGGGACAATCCTGGCGCCAGCAACCGTGCAGGTCGTCCAAGTTCCATCGGCGGAGCCTTCCACACCAGTGCGTAAAACGCTAATTGACAGAGAATTTTATTAATGGTTACTGCCAGAAGAGGGAGATAGAACCTTTGAATAAGGTTATCAAATCGCGATGCGCTGAAGCCAGCCTCATCAGGGCTGTATGCATGCTAACATCGGCTTGGCCAAAGCTCTCATTTCTCGCTTTCTTTCTGGTTGATTCGGATGACGATTGTGAGGAAGCAACTACGCTCCTGGAGAATGTAAACCCTTCGGAGACAATCCCAGTCCATACCTAGCCGAAGTTTCAAGATGCCTCACACTCCTCGCCGGTGCCAGGTCTGGCATATATCAAGCTCAGAACTTGTAGAGGCAATTTCCCGTTGCCGAAACCTGCCTGCCTGTCCTTCTCTTGGGGAGGAAGAACCTCTTTTGTTTTAAAAAAAATCAGATTTATATTCCACGTGCAGCTACTACAAGCGAGAGCGGTCGTAAGTACCTTGAGTGCCCCGGTAAAATTAGAATGAACCACAAGAAGATATTATAAATAGTAGGTTGGAAACCGTCCAATTGAGTAAGTTGCTTGGGATAAGCCGTTGTAGAATAAAGGTCCGAATGACAATCTACCTGGCACCACCAGCCATCCATGGTCTTTAGAGGGGGTTTGTCGCACTGGCTTGAAAGTAGAATGTGCACGCTGTAGGAATGTCAGGAGATCATTGAGCAAAACTCGCAAAGGTCAATAGGGCTTTGAGGCCATAGCTGTTCAATGTCACTTTTAAGAATGAAGAAGTTTGAACCCAGGGCTGCGAAGGGAGGACATGTTCGTACACACACTCGTGAAACAAAGGAACTTTGTCTCAAATCATCAATCATTGCGTGGCATTCCAATATCCTCACCCTTCTCCACAATGCACCTCCATCTCTTATTCCGACAGCTAATGACATCTACAATCGTGCAAACGAATCGGGAGGTTGTCTGTTGGGCGCGCAAAAGAAATACCTTCTCGAATCAAAGCGATGCCAGTACATTCTACATTATGTACTTGAGGGCCCCTGTGAGCTTATCGGCCAATCAGTTGTCAAACAAGTTCCAGGAGCTCAACATCCCAAAACAATACTGTGTTTGGTTTTGCCCAACATCAGTATTCTGTGCTCATCCTTTTCATGCCATGGGCGGACCCGAGCGGTATTTCTTGAATGTGTATATTCCATCATATTGTACGATCGCGAGACCGTGTGAGTTCGAAGCGGAGAGAGAAAAGGAGAGGGAAGAAGGGTTCGATGTCGATGACAACACTGAGACAGACGAGTAGAGCCTTGCAAGTCTGGTACTAGTAGGCCGTTTGCTACACTTGAAGGCTGGAAAATATAAATGTGAGAACTGGTCTGCATCAAGTGTCGGATACGTCGAATACGTTGAAAATTCTTGAAACTAAGTAGACGGTTCGCTACCTTCGAAGGTTGTGGCAGGCAGAGACGAAGAGGTGAGACAAAGCTGGTATTTCATAGAAGAAACTTGCCTTAAAATACATGAGGTCAGTATGAAACGAGCCAATCCCAGGTTTTATTATGGAAGGATGTAAGTGGTATAAGGATAGACCTGCTTCACAGGTGTGAAGGTGAAAGGGAAATGAAAAGTCAACCAGAATTGGTTGATGACGCACGACAGCCTCCATCCTTCGATACTACCTTGAGTGGTATCACGATTGACAATACAAGGGTAACTGTGGAGACGAGGGTGACTGGTTGAACGAGTGAGACGAGCGAGAATGCAAGACGGGCCAGAACGGGCGGAGACTTAAGGAGAATGTGGCCCCAGGTGTGAGTAGTGTTCGCTACGGGTAGGCGCAACCCGCCGGGTATGTGGTCAGGGTACATGCGGGTACGGGTCGGGGTCACATCTTCATACCCCTCCTGAGGGTGGCAACGCATGTGGCATTGCACCAGCCACAGAAAAACTATACAGTACATGTATTATAGATACTGTATACAGACCCAGTGGTCCCATTGCATACAACTTAGGCTCTTCTATGTTTGGGAGCTTGGATGAAGGCAGGTTATGTAGAGACTGCTGATTTAAAGTATGCAGCATCTCAACCTGATACCAAAAACAATGATGAATGGATTATAGCTTAAGTAGTACAATGTTATTCTAGGCTATCAGACTTGAAATATAAATATCTACCCTTACCCGCAAGTATACGACCCGTGGTGTACCCATACCCGTAGTATGGCAAACCTGTACCCTTGGTGTAAGGGTCCGGGTACATACGGGTACGGGTACGGGTCCATGTGTTTTTACCCGCGGGTTACCCGTGACGAACACTAGATACAAGGGGCCTTATGCGTCTGGGCGCACAAGGGACTGCAGAGAAGGGAAATGAGACTTTAAGTAAGATGACCCTTCTCTGCAGTCCTTATATACATGTGGGGTATGAATATTATAGATAGGGTGTCCATAAGTATTTGTGGAGTGCATATATTTGATGTAATAATGAATGTGTAGATGAATACCTTCACAGCTGTGGAGGTGGGTGGCGCATTGGCACATAGGGTCAATTCGCGATCATTTCTGGACCAAGGAATGAATTCTCAGTATTTCTTTGACCCCAAGCAACAAATCATTCACCCTTAACAAGGACTCTGAACTTGGCATCTCTACTGCCTAAGCCACCATCACAGCAGCCACAGTGGGATCTATGCTTGACTATGTTATAGGGAAGCATGACGACCCTGCTCTACCAATCGTGGGACTCACGCCCTCCTCATGGACACGTCTTCTAAACTTCAGGCTGCGTTCATCAGATATCACTTCCAGCATGGTTCATGAAGAATGCATTATCTTTGTCGTTCATTATGAATATTGTTTTCCTTGTTGTCTCTGCCTCATGACCCTTAATCATTCCTGCACTCATCTATTGTTGTCTCATCCTACTCACTTCTTCATTCCTTCTCTCACCCGAGAAAAAAGAGGTTTGATCACAGATTGAGTACCATGTAAAAATAGATGGAACCAACCCGCCGGGTAGGCTGCGGCGATGGCAGCCACCCCATGGACTTATACTCATCATTTAGGCAAAACGTTGGTGTACCAGCTTCGATAGATTGCACCAGCGAGCTTACTCAGAACTTCCATCCACCTGCAAGGTCCATGACGTCCTCAGGATCGTATTTCTTTCTGATCTCGCGTAGCCGCTTCAGATTTCCACCGTATATCCTCTCCAACGGCGTCCCGAACAGCGCATAGTTGCCGTAACTCGATGCGTTTTCCAGATCCTGGCCATCTTTTATCCCCACGGCGACCAACGTCGCACTCGAGGTGCGCAAGGCGTCGACCATGTGTTCGTCGACCGATTCATCCGTCCACCCATAGTAGATGCCCGATGGAAGCACGGCGGGAAAGCGATTCGGTGGATATGCAGATGGTTCGCCGTGCGTGAGGTAGTCTGGCTCGAACGGGTCGAGGCTATAAGTGATCAATACGTCCTTGTCATACTTGCTAAGCCTCTCGCCCCAGAACTGCGTCATAGATTTTATATACCGTCAGGAGTGCTCTCGACATGCAGAAAACATATCTTAATGCTCGCCTTGGTCTCGTTGGCAAATGCCTTCACAATAGGTTCCGTGTAGCGTAGCATGGGAACGCCGTCGAAATAAATCCTTCCGAGAGCAGGATAAACGAAAGATTGTTTCTTACGTTCCACGCCGTACTTACCGATTGTGTCCAGGGATATGAATACTTGAAATGAAGTCGATGAAGGAACCGCTGATAATGGATTTGGATGTACTTGGCAGATCTAGCAACTCATCGTAGAGGCCGTGGGGAGGCTCTGGTCCATCATGAAAGAGCAACAACCCGAAACTCATCTGTGGGGTCATTGTCAAACACGAAACACTGGGAATTTGTTATAACTCACTGTGCCATTGCTGTAGGCAAATGCTCCGAGTTGGGCTCCCTTGTGGTCGTGCTGCCGTTCAAGGAACTTGACGAATCCTTCTTGAGCCTTCTCTATCAGGTCTCCCGCGAAGTTGAGTGAGGCACCCTATCGTATCCACTATCAAAATGAGAACTTTCAATGGAAGTACAACACACCCAAACATCAGTTTGTTTATGAGACTTCAACGTAATCTTTGTGACAATTCCCTGGTTGATGTGATATGGTAATTGTGTGATGAAGAGCCATCTTACGACACTCACATAATTGTTGAATCCTCCCTAAAAGAATCGGAAATCAGCGAGATTGCTCATTCCACGTTTGCAACTATCACATGGACGTACTTTGAGTGCAAACCAGAGGTCCTTGTTTTTCTCCGTCACGACCATGACCTTTCCGTTCGGTAACACGAGCTCAAATTCTGTCACGGTGTCCACAGCAAGTCCATATTGGTTCGTCTTCCAAGAATATCCTACCCCCACACGAGGATACGAAGTTCTGAACCCACTCCAATAGATGGGAGAGTAAAGTGCAAAAAAGACTTACCCCCGCCCAGCGTGAAGCCCGCAACGCCAACACCATTCAGCCGACTTCCGATGACATTGATACCTCTGGGCACCAGATGAGCATACACATCCGTCCAGGTGAGCCCAGTCCCAATCTCAACCGTATCCGAGTCTTCGTGAACGATGATGTCCCTAAACCGGGCCATCGATATGTGTACCCCCCAAGTGGACGAAAAGCCAGGATTGGTGGTGTGACCACCGCCCTTGACTGCAAACGGCGTGCGAGTCAGTGCGAGCTCCTGAAGCTGTGGTGGTGGTGGTGGCGGTGGTAATTTCGGTGCGGGACAACGCGAAAGCCATAAAATTAAATAAAAATGTAGCCGACGAAAACGGTTTTTTTTTTTTAAAAAAAAAGAAAAAAAAAAAAAAATTGCATCAAGTGCGCGTGAAGGAACAGATACCGACTTACGATTAGGCCAACATCCCGCGGAGTTCCTGGTTCAATTGAACAGGCAGCTACTTGAGAGCTCGAGTTGGCCCAATGACCAATATGAGCGTTGAACTCTTGAGAACCTGTGAGCGCGCGAGATTCCCCCGGGATTAAACGAACCAAAGCGGTTTAAATAGGCAACCCGATGCATAGGGATAGGAACTCACCCGGGTAAAAAAGTTGGGAAGAAGGGGAGATCGACCTCACTATATTCTCGCAGGTAGTTATATATCCGTCTGCAAAGGGGTGCTGCGCGTTTCCAACAGTGGCGAGGTCTTCATCTTCGAGTCCCTGGTCAAAGTCAAATACGGACCGGTCATGCAGAACCCTTGCAATAATGAGAACACATCCCATAAAAGCTGCTTTCAACATGACGATGGTGGTGAGAGATGGAGAGGACGTATGAGGCGAATACGGCGGGCGAAATCTCATATATTTCATGTTCACTTGACATGTTCATGTCGTGATAAAGGACCTGCTAGCGAAAAGGCACGGACGGCTCTACATGAGAGGTGCAGATAGTATTCACAGAGTGACTAGCT
This sequence comes from Multifurca ochricompacta, assembly GCA_022496185.1. Taxonomy (NCBI): domain Eukaryota; kingdom Fungi; phylum Basidiomycota; class Agaricomycetes; order Russulales; family Russulaceae; genus Multifurca; species Multifurca ochricompacta. The sequence goes on along the minus strand of WTXG01000425.1, from coordinate 1,322 downwards.
ATATTCGGGTTACAACTCGGTTGGCCTCATGACTGTTGTCACGTGGTATAAACTAGGTTTTTCTTTTGAAATCGATTTTATTCGCGCTTCAGGGCCGTGTCCAAATCGCGCGGTGCATAGTAACTGTTGTAGGACCAAGAGGGAGCTAGTAGGGTTACTACTAATGATAAAACCCTGCAAGGGGAAAAAGAAAGGAGATGCTAAGGGGGGTAGAGGAAGTATGAAAGTAATGGGGCAAAGGAATGAAATTATACCAGGTCTGTTACAATTTCATGTGGTCTATAGACCTCCCTCATTGCTTTGTCTCCTTTTGCATTCCAGTCCCTTTGACCCTCAAACGCCTCAATAACCACTCAATGCCATTCCTCAAGATCCTTTAAGAAGGTTCTAGTTAGTTACAGTGTCATGGAAAGTGGTAATAGGAGTAAGAGAGAGCAACTCAAGAATACAATAAGGAAGGGCATACCAGAGGAAGATTGTGAGAGGGGGAGAAAGAGAACTGAAGTCGTCCACATGTCACATGACATTGATTTGTAATACTATTTGGTTGATATTTGTTCTGTTTCCGTTTTTGGAAATGTCTGAGCAGGGTGAGCTAACCGAATAGTGTGGCAAATCAGGACCGCACATTCGCGTACCCCCATCATCGACTTTCTTTCCACGTAAATCATGTTGCATTGCACAGGGGTCTACCTGTATCCTGGCTGTGTGTGGGATCCTGGATAGGCCATCGATAAAGGGCTGTGTTAACACGTACTCCCAATGTCTTGCTGTGCTGCTTCTTGGATGCGCGTGTTTGAGGCGTGGCCTGACCTTCTTTCTGTCATGCCTAGAGTATTGCACCTCTTTGAACAACATCGCTCTGTCCTGACCCTCCGTTTTTTTTCCAAATAGCATAACTCGTTAGGGTTTACTGAACACTTTCGCATTGAAGTATGGCCCCACAGGGTAAGCACCAATCTTTTCAGAACCATGCCTTTCCATTGCCGCAGTCGCGTCTTATTTTTATTTTTATTTTTTGCAGTTTCATTGCTGAGGTTGACCGTAGCATTACCTTCCTTCAACATTCTCTCCTCTCGTTTCCTCGTTTCGATCCCGTGCGCCGTACATGCCTCCAAACCTTAGCTATGGCGCGATTCGTGCGTCACCACCTGTCAGATCAGAAGGAAGACCTCGACAAGTCCATTACCCATTTCACGAAGCTATTTTCCTTTCATTTCGTTCTTTCGACATGCCTTGCCTCAATCTTGTTCAAGTTTTCTTCAGACTCGCGTCCGCCCTTCTTCGTCGCGCCAAGCAGTTTGAGCAGCTCGAGGATGCGA